>JAKCPI010024356.1:0-17968 GCA_023213315.1 Euborellia annulipes | reverse complement strand
TCCCACCAGCGAACTAATATATGCGCCCCATGTTAATTAATAGGCTATACTTCTATTTAATCAACAAGAGATTGGGTTTCTATTCACTATTAATATAGACCTAATTAAAATACTCCATTATTTGGATAATTGCTATTATTATTATTTACTAGCCGCGACAACTCCGCCTCTGGTCCCCTGGATCCGCCGAATTATCTATTTCGTTCAAATATAATTATTTGATTCGTGTCTAAAGTAGTATTTGTAAATAATTATATTTTATATTATTTAGCTAAATAAAACTCGTTTCTCTAATCTCTAATCTCAGATTATTACAGATTCCAATATCCAATAAATTTAACTTTCTCTTGGCACTTTCTTTTTTGGCAGTATAGATGCCTATCAATTGTGTATTGTGCTAACTAAAAATTTGCTTCTTTAATCTGAAATCTATTTTCAAATAATAATTTTCTTCCGGTTCTGAAGATGGTCCATATCTGGCTGAGAAGAAATAAATTTAAACGAAAATAGGATAGTCTCCATTATCATATCTGCTTCAAAGGCATTACATCGCACCTATGTTATTGATCATCACATCTCAGTGAGTACACAGATGGTAACTTCCAAGCCTTCTGTTCTAATGTTGGAATTGTTTCTCTTCTCCCAATCAAGCTGTCATTTCGTTCCATTAACTTTCGTCTCTCTGAATTATTCATGAATAAAAATTAATGACAATTTGTGAAGTGGCTGTTCTATTTCAACAATAGGTGAGGGAGCGGGCAGCTTTTTGTGAAGCCCCTACGAAATGAAACTCAAGAGTAGTGAGACAGCTTCGGCTATAATTAAATATCGCCATCCTTAAGTCCATTTTCTAGAGTATGCACTCAAATGCCCATGCATTGAGCCAAATCTCTGAGTTGTCAATTAGTGGCTATTATTATACATATAATGCTTGTACCAATATCCCAAGCACTCTTAGCATTGCTTGGCTTGCTTCCCAATATGTACAAGCATTTTATGTACATGAATATTAATACCCACCAATTGACAACTCTACATTTGACTCAATGCATTGGCATTTGAGTGCATACTCTAGAAAATGAACTTAGGATGGCGATTTAATTATAGCCGAAACTGTCTCCACTACTCTTGAGTTTCATTTCGTAGAGGGTTACTATCTGGCTGCCCGCTTCCTAACATATTGTTGAATAAAAATTAATGCAGAATTTGAATGTAGTGCTCCTCCATTCTTTTTGTTTTGTTTTTTAATGATTATAATTCACTAACCTCTCTCTCCTCCCCTATTTATACTTCTCCCTCTTCTTCTTCTTTTCTCGCCTGATTATTCCCGCGGTGCGGGGTCGGCGGACCTTATTCTTCCCCTCCACTCCCCTTATCCAATGCTGTTATCTTCGACAGCTCGGTAATGTCTCTCTTGACCCGATGAAACCAAGTCATCATCATACTTCTCCCTCTACTACAGACTAATTAGCCAATCAGTGAGCTTGAAATCTTGGCATCAATATTCTTCTGCCTTGGAGAATAAAAGCCAGGACATCTTCATAGCATAAAGATATTCTTAGATATAGGTACAATAATAGAAAGAAGAAAAAAAATCACTCGTTTGAAAATAATAAGAAACGCCTCAGGGTTTTCATTTATATTTTCTTCCAGTTAAATTAAACACATCAAAAATAATTTGCTTCTTATTAGGCTTTTCTTGTCAAGCAACAATTGCATTTTATTCAATCCTTTTCTCGATAATATGTAAGAATGTATCCTTTTCTTGAATACTTTAAATTCCATTTTTTTTTTTGTAAACCATTTTACGCTCGCATCTTATCTTTATGATAGAAACGAAAGAGGCGAGGAGAGTCTCCCACAAAGTCAAACGTTTAGGAAGGAGATTATAATCTCTTTACGGTAATGTAATAATATAAGGTTTAAAATATAAAATATTATCTAAATGGCGGAGAGGATGTCATGGGAATCTAAAATGAATTTTAACTGCTGAAAAGTCTAATTAACTATGAAAAGAAGAATGAACTTTTTGAGTTTCAAAGTTATAAAGATAAAATTATTATATTATGTTATTGCTTTTTTTATGTTTATTTTTGATAATAATGATTAAAAATTATTATTTAAAATTAATATTATAATTTTACGATTCTCTATTCGAAATTAAGATAATATGTTGAATTGGTGTGATGATAAAATTACACAATCGGAAAATGATAGGATGGATTGTCTCATCAGATTTTTTTTTTTTGTCGTATTTACCGGTATCTATAGGGGAGAGAGGGGTAATGGCGCTCACTGGGTAATGGCGCTCACCCCTGTAACTCTGTCAAAATAAAACTTAGAAAATCGCCACGGAGCGTGAAATGCAAGGGGAGGGGGGTCTCTAACAGGCAACAATGCAAAAGGACAGTCAGCTTGCGTCATATGACCGTGAAGTGAGTTTCTTCATTTGCGGCCGTACTGATCTAATTTTCGGTGTCGTGTTTTTTGTCGACAAGTCCAAAATTTTTATGCTTATTAAATTTTTAATTTTACTTTTCTGACAATAAAACTATTCTATTCTGTGATAATGTAATCAATTTTCAACAATTGCAAATGATTTTTTTTTATTTCAAATTAATTATAAAACTACCGTTTGGGGTAATACCGCTCATCTGAGCGCCATTATCCCTTAGAAAGTTTTTCAGACTGTGAAGATGAAGAGCAGCTTTGTGTCGATGACAGTGATGATGAATTGAATGTGGATGATGAAAATTATAACAAAAGTATTATTTGCGAAGAAATTGGAAAAATTAACGAGTTGTGGTATTGCTGCGCCATCTGTGGAATGTGGGCTCATGCTATGTGTTCAGTGTGGGATTCGCCAGATGGATATATCTGTGATTTAAGTGTCCAAAAATAAAATATTTTATTTCTAATTTGTGTTACCTCTATTAATAGTAATTATTTTATATTATAATTATAATAATTGAAGTTGATTTCACATCCAGACTTTACTCTATTTGTTATATTGAAAAAGGCTAATCTTACGTCCAAATGGGAATAATTGATGCTAATTTGTGATTGTAGACTTTACTTTTATTGTATAAGATTGATCTCATAAATATTTCTTTAATTAAAATGTATCTTACATGTTATATTCCAAAAAACATGTTTGAGCGTTATTACCCCATGCCCTGAGCGGCATTACCCAAAGCCAGGGGCAATGCCGCTCAAACATGTTTTTTTAATATTGGTTCACTACTACTAGTAGGTCAAAGATATATGCTTTTGGTGTTAAATTGTTGATTACTCGATAATTAAAGACTTTATTACCCATCTTAATTTGAATTTATAATAAATGATTTAAAAGATACACCATGTTTTCCTTAAGTGAGCGCCATTCCCCCTCTCTCCCCTACATAGATCGCCTTGATTGTCCTCCTCGTGATTGGGCAAATTTTGATTTTTTTTTCCATTCACACTCACACTCACACACACATGCATACAGTCTTTTCGGCAACTCAGGCCATATAAGACTTTATACGATAACCGTTATTTATTAATATATCTATTGGGGTCCAGGCATTCTTATTTAATTAATTTGGTATCCAAATAGCTTAGATAAAATTTTGATAATTAAAAATAAATTAAAAAAAAAAGAAAATTATCTTAAATTTCATCAACAATTAGAAAACTTTTTTTTTTTTTTTTTCTCATTCAAACTCACATTCACACACACATTCACTCAGTCTTTTCGGCAACTTAGGCCATTTAAGACTTTAGCCGATAACCGTTATGAATATATATTATTTGGGGTCCAGACATTCTTATTTAAGCCATTTGGTACCCAAATGCCTTAAATAAAATTATCGGACTGCCTGGGGTCCGAACCCGCGACGTTCGGTATAGAAGGTAGACACGCTACCAACTACTCCAAGCCCCGTGGGCGTTAGAAAACTTTGGAAAAAGGATTTTTGATGAAATTTCATATTTTTTTCGTACTTATTTATTTTTTTAAGTTTTTTTTTTCTCTTTCGGCCGCTGAGGTTATTTAGGAGTTTATTGAATTAATAAATAAAAATATTATTAATGACCGCTTAGAGCCACAATTCCTAAAAAATTAAATAAAATATTAATAAATTATTTATTTTTAAATTATATTTGTACCGATGACAACCGGTGGATGTTCCACGAGCTGGTTTTTACCGTATAACCCACTCAAGTTTCCGCCGTGCTTGGTATTGCTTCACTACAACAATCTTGGTGGCTATTGTTCTTGTCTGTTGTTTTTTTTTTTTTTTTTAAAAACATTCACACTTTTTTCTCATTCACACTCACACTCACACACTCATTCACACAGTCTTTTCGGCAACTCAGGCCATATAAGACTTTAAACGATATCCGTTATTAAATAAATATACATATATGGGGTCCAGGCATTCTTATTTAAGCCATTTGGTATCCAATTGGCTTAAATAAAATCATCGGACTGCCTGGGGTCCGAACCCGCGACGTTTGGTATATGAGGTTAGCACGCTAACCTCTACGCCATGCCCCTGAGGGCTTGTCTGTTGTTGTCAGGCCTCTAGGTTTTTTAAGAACCCAAAAGGGCTCGTTTTATTTAGAGTCTGAAAATTATTTGATTTAAAAGATACATTTGAGTAGATAATATATAACTAGTGGCTAGATTTAAAAATTTATATAAAAATAATTGATAGTCTAATAACAAATTATTTAGAGAGAAAAACGTAAAATGGCAACTATATAAATACTGGCTGTCTTCACATAAAGTCAATTAATCAATATTAATTAACAAAATAATCGTGTTTATATTTCATACCATTTTTCAACACAATCAGGTTTATATATAGCTAAAATAAACACCCAAGAATTTGAAATCAACTCTTTGTCAACAAAAAAAAAAAAAAATGTATCGATGAACGAATTTTTTTTTTTTTTTTGTAATTGTGCTGCCTTTTTAGATCCGTCTACAAATCGGTTAGGCGGCTCCGCCCTCACCACCCGAATATAAACCTGACCCATCCCAGGATGCTGCCCCCCGCATATACGATCGATGCAGCCGGCAGCTTCTTCGTGGCAAATGGAGGGATGAGAGGGCACAAAGGGCCGGAGAGAAAGGGTGCCTCTCCCTGAAAAGCGAGACATTAACGAAATTACGCTAAT
Source organism: Euborellia annulipes (assembly GCA_023213315.1). NCBI lineage: Eukaryota > Metazoa > Arthropoda > Insecta > Dermaptera > Anisolabididae > Euborellia > Euborellia annulipes. The sequence continues at coordinate 12,802 of JAKCPI010024356.1, read as the reverse complement.
TCTTGTCCCAGGTCACCAGTCACCACATCAAGATGACCTAAGACCAAAGGGAAAAGGGAGGTTTAAGGGTGATAGCGCTGAGCTAGCTTCTACATAGAAAGCCAATCGGCCGAAATGGCTAAGTGCTTTACCGCTTGCTTGTCTTTGGACACCATTCTTTCATTTCTCAAAGGGGTAGAGTTGGCTTTTTGCTTTCTTCCATTTTTTTTATACCAGCAAATATTTTACTCAATTAGAGCGATAACATAAAAAGATTCCATTTAACATTTAATTAATTTACTAAAACATCTTTTCATGAACTGTATTTTCAGTATTTATATTCCAAAAAATAAACATAGGCCTACTATATAAAGGTACCTAATAAAAAAAAAGCTAAAATATTTTAAAACATTTTGATTACAAACAGGATTTTATTACCAATTTTCTTTTAAATATTTTAATACCAGCGACTGCGCACCCTGGACCCCCCTTGTTTGCCTTTGGCAAATTTATTTTTGCTAACTGTTTGGAAATTTCGCAATTCCTCGCCGAAGTTTTAAATTTCCCTTTCTGACTCCGCCCAACTCTGGCCAATCAGCGAGAGTGGTAAAGAGCTTAGATTCTCTATACACCTAACGCTTTATATATAGTAATGATATTTTTTAAAATTTATTCATTTGGGAGGTCTCGGATCATCTGAAACCCCCCTGCCCCCCCCCCCTCTCCAGGGCCGTGACCTGAAAATTTTTTTGGAGGGTTCAGATGATCCGAGATGTAATCCCACTTCCCAAATTAATAGTAGATTCTGGTGCCAAAGGTCAAGACCTCGCACCTCGTCTCAGGCGAAAAAATTTATTCCAATTTAATTGGATACCAATCAATTGAAATAATTAAGTATGTGGTCTAAATGATCTACGATGCCGAAAAAGACCTTAAATTAAAAAAAAAAATAATAATAATAATAATAATAATAATACATTTTATTTGTTATAAAGAAATCATTTTAGTTATCTAAACGAAATTATTTATTATTAGAGTAACCTCTTGATCACATCATGACAAAATATTATTCATTTATAAATAAGCTGTACTAACAGGAAATCAGGAAATATCATTTGGAGTTTAGGCAAGCAGCAAAAACATTAATATACTTGAGTGGCTTTTTGTTTCCTGTGAGTTGATGATTAATGCAGGGATAGTGTTTTTGGGGTATTGTTGTTATCATCATTTTTTCATAAGCTGATATATAATAGTAATCTCTCTAATCATTATATGCAGTTGTTTAATCACGTATATTTTAAAACAATATTTATATAGACCTCTAATAGAAAAATGAAAATTTTTTTTTATTATATAAAATTATTACTAATTATTATGGAGATTAAGGGAAGAAAGACAAACTTAAATAAGGGGTTCTCACTTGAACTTTCTTGTCTACAATTAATAAAGAAATTTATAAAAGGAAAACTTTTGAAAAAAAAAAGTAGAGCCTAATTATAAATTTTTTTCAATAAATTATAATAAGTTATAATACATTTAGCCTCAGGCTATAAGCATTTAATGCTATTTTAATTAAAAAAATTATAAGCTCTTTAAAAATATTCCAATTATTAATTACACTTTAATAAATTTTTCTTTTCTTTTTGAAGCCATATTGAAAAAAAATAATTAGAAGATAAAAGGCTTTTCTTTTATTAAAAATATACTACTATGTTTAGAAAAAGGCAAAATAACAGAGATAATTTAGCTTATAAATTACTCACTGTAATAAGGTTATTATCTTTATATATAAAATTCTTCTGTACGTGTGTATGTGACTGAACTCCTCCTAAACGACTGAACCAATTATGATGAAATTTTCTGTGTATGTTTGTGAGAGTCCCGGACAGGTTTTGTTTCACAAATAACAATAAGTTAATGAGTAATTAACCGTTAAAATAAGAAAAAAATAAAAATTAGGAGAAATAGTTGCCATGGTAACAAAATATAAATATTTACCCATGTTTACGATTTTTTTTATTTATTTACATTTTGAATTCTAAAATATCGGCGTAAATTTTTTGTCTGTGTACCGGGAGAGTCCCGGAAAGGATATTATTCACAAAAAATCTTAAGTTCATGAATAATTAACCGTTAAAATAAACTCTATATATAAAAATGAAAAGGGAAGGCGAGCAAGGGGGTCCAGGGGGCGCAGCCCCCGGCAGGCGGAAGCCCCGCCGAAGGCGGGGCTTTGCGTCTAGTAAGATATATAAATTTATAATTTGAAATCTCCATTTTAGAGATTTGATATTGTTAAGTCGGTCAAGTGATGTTTCATTATAAAAAAATGAAATTTGAATAAAATATTATTATACTCAAGATCGTCAATAGACGAAAAAAAGAGTTGTTGGTCAAGCATCTAAAAAAAATCTGGTGGGAACGGTCGCACCAGGTTTTTTACCTCGAGATATATTTAGTTGCCCTTAGCGTGGTCAAGTTTGGAACTTACAAGTTAGATCCTAAATCTAAGTTCCAAACTTGACCACGTAATTCATAGATGGCGCTGAGATACGAATGCTTTCACATCAGTAAAGTGTACTTCAAACGATTTCCACGAAAAATTTCACTGTACTTTTTAAAGAGCATCAAAAAAAATAGTTGATTTATAAATTTTAATCAAAATCTTTGGTGCAAATTTTGAGGAAATCGAAAAAAAGTGAAAAAGTACATCAGTAAAGTAATAGTAGGCCTACTTATTGACCGATTTTGTTTAAAAACTTATTTTCACGCTCCAGGAGGAGCCTAACTCAAATATAAAATTTCAACCTCCTAGCTCTTTTCATTCCCTGAGAGATATTTTGTTCACAGACAGACCAATTACGGAACCCAGTTTTTTGGACTCATGGGACCTCAAAACGTGTATAGCCATCAAAATCTCGACATCGAATTATTGACATGATCGCAATACATTCTATCTAGGCCTATATATTACATATATAGGGTAAGAGAAAGTAAAAAAAAATGGGAGAAAAAATGTCGAAATTCAGTTAACTTTTGATTGCCACTCTAATTACTCACCAGCTGTGAGTACTTGAATATTCTAAATCCTGGACGTAGTCAGCGGAGGGCAGGGGGGCAATACCCCCCTGTCTTGTCCTGAAAATATTTTGTCTATTAAAAACAAATATATATTTTTCCCATTGTAAATTTTTTTCAAAACGTAGACTCACCGATTAAATTTTTTTTATGAGCTTAGGAGCTAAGGAAAATAATTAATAATAATAATAATTAATAATCTATGTTCGAGATATAGACTATTTATTTTTTGCCCCCCCCCCCATCTCGTTGCTCCCTCCCCCCTCCCCTAACAAGCCGACTGGCTACGCTCGTGTTCTAAATGCTTCATATCCACGGCTGATCTATCGACCTCAGATAGAGGACTCGTTGGAAGAGACTTGAAAATATCTAAAGTCAATTAGCGAGCACTTTGGCAAAAATAATAATGATCAAAAAACTAATAAAATAATTTTTGAAACGGCAAGATATGGTAACCACATATTTTAATAATGGTATTGTACTAATTATATTCTTCTGCTTTGTCCAAACATTGTATTAAAATCAACCCTTTCGTAATGCGGTCAAATTCCGAGACAATTGCTCGAATGCTTTCTATGCTAAATGGCACTCTATGGTCGGTCGTCCCAAGATGATGAAGAGTTTGTCAAAGTCATTTCCTACATTTCTAGTCTGTAGATAGTCATCTATCTCCTCGTGAACACTTTGAGATTTGAGAATTGAAAGAGAACCACACCATCAAATTAAAATAGGTCATTACCGGTATGAGCTTATAAATAGCCTATAAATATTCAATCTTACAATTGTTAGAGTAAATAAGAAAAAAATAAAATGTAAACCTTCATTTAATGAATATAATAGAGATAAGTTTTGAGAAATTTAATTAATAATTAATTAAGAAAGGAGAATAAATTTGATTTAAAAAGGGAAAAGTTAATTACCATTCTCAAGTTATCAGCCTTTCTTTTTTTTTAAGAAAGGGAGAGAAAGAAAAAAAATCTGGTGTGATTGGTCGCACAGCACACCACTTTCTCTTACCCTTCGGCAAGAGAAAAATACAATTTTACAAAATTATATCGATAATTGCTCGAGTTAAATTGAATTTTGTACTATTGTAACATGAAAAGTAAAAGATAACGCAGATTACTAAAATTTACGATTTTCGCACAGGGGCCCACATCTTGTGGGTACGTGGATGGCGACCACGAGCCTCGGGTAGCTCGTGGTCGCCATCCACGTACTGGGACAGGCAGTCTTTCTGTTCTTTGTATGTTACTTATTCAGGATTTATTTTGATTTAATACTGTATAGAAATAAATTGTTCCGCCAAAAATATCTCTAATATCATAATAAATCTATATTAACGATGCAAAAACAATAGACGAGTTATTTATCACACTTATTCTAGTCCATTTTACAGACTCTAGAGTTTATTCTAAATGAATTGTGAAAATTGAAAGATGATCGATTAGAGGTAAAAGAAAAGGAGACAAGCTTTGAATATAAAAAATAAATTTGAAATTTGCAAAGGTTATCTAACAAATCCATCAGAAGTGTTTTATCTCTCATCGCTTTCTCTCTTCAAATTATTTTTTGTAAATATTGAGATAACTAGCGGGTCCTGGCCTCCATAATGAAAGGGGTAGTTTTAATAATTTGACACGGATGGAATAAAATTCTAAAAGTGCACTGGCACCCTATGCGGTGGTTTCTCTCACTTAGTATATATATAATTTTTTATATATAAGAAAGTAAAAATAGGCAGTGAGATACAATATTTATTGATTGATTTATTATTTTCTATTGATATTCCAAAGGATAAAGGATTTATTTATACACCATATAGTTGAATCTCTATAAGTGTAGTTAAGTATCTTTCGCTGGATAATTAAGTCGGGTAGTTAATTCAGATTCTAAATTGTTAGTTGTTTCAAAGTAAAGTTGTATGAACATGAGAGTTCAATCCGGTGTAGTGTAATGGACTCTGCTTATGACAAAGAATCAATTCAGACCGTCTGCTTCCAAACAAAGCAAATTTATTTGTTTAAAATAGAAACCTATTAATTCATTCAAAAGAGCATGAGAAGGAATTTATTTCTCTTGTTTTTATTTCATTATTTTACTTAAATTCACATCGTTCTAAAAGTTGCTATTGAAATCTTCTATGTAGTATTTAAATCCTCTTTTATAAAGTTTAAATATTTTCTTTTTTTATTTAAAAGAAATTGAAGTTGATCGAATTTTTAAAGCTCTTGAAAGCTCAACACGAATAAAAAAAGTAAAAAAAGAGTTTATAAAAATATTAACTATAGCATCGGAACTGAGAGTTGAAGGTGCATTATCCCCCCCCTCCCTGCCCCTCCCTGAGAATAGTCAACGACCTGCAGAGGAGGGCAAACAAATTTCCATGAAGTTATTTTTAGGAAATAGTTTTAGGCTATCATTATTCATATTAGGGGTATGGGATCCCCTTTTAAGCTCACAAATCTCCCAGTATTATTAGTATGATAGCCTAAATATTAAATGGAAAATGAATATTTTATCGTAAATTCTTCAGATACCGAAAAAGATCTTGTATTTGGTCCCCCCCCCCCCCTGAGAAAAAAATGTTCTGACTTCTTCTTCATTTCCATTTCCAAAAGTTATTCTACTTACATTATTTATTTGAGGGAAAATAAGTAAGCCTATCTTCGATCTCTTTTGAATATATTTTTAATATAAAAAAATGCATATTTCTACTAAAGTATTTAAGAGGGTTCAGGAGCGAAGTCTAAAATAAAACTAGACTATTATAAGGAATTTTTCAATGCGATTTTTTTTTTAAATGAATTAAATTCATAAGAGATTATTGGGACATCGAGCTATAATTTTTTTAATGACTTATTAAAAAATTATCGTAATTAATTTTTTTGTTATCAAGCAAATACAAAAAAACAATCAGTCCCAATAATCTTTATTTTTTTTTAATTTAAAAATGAATTTATTGTAATTATTAATCACATATTCATTAAGAAATTTTTAAAATAAGCTTAGATGATTTATTTGAAAACCAACTGTCAAATTAGTTCAGCATTCTTGCAATAGATGGCAGACTAGTCTAACCGTCGATATAGTATTAGTCTATATCTGGCCTATATTTATATATTTTTATACTTTTATAAAAGATACACAATATATAATAACATTTATAAAGTATTTATTGTTAAAAGATCAATGAAAATCAACCAAATGCATTAAATATTATTAGCTACCATTCTGACATCTCTTGGCAAATTTTTGAATTACTTGATTTTTGGGCATACTTTTTATGACACACTTCGCCATCTTAAAAAACATGCGTAACCACTTCGCTCCCGAGCCCCCTTAAATAAAGGATACTTTAGTTATGTAAAAAGCATTCCAAAATTGTGTAGTTAAAATATTTTTATAGTAAATATATAGATGTAAAGCCCTCAAGCTTTGAATGGATTATACATTTATGATTATATTATGAATGTCAACATCATTTATATGGGAATTCTAGCGCTAAATCAATTTTGGCACTGTTAAAGAATTTTTTAAAATAACTCTATTTCTTCTTTTAAAATAAATTGCACTTGTTACTACAATAGACCAGCTTACGATTTATTTATAAAATTTTTTATAAAAAAAACAAAAATCTTACTTAAAAGAAGAAAAATATAATTTGATATAAGCTTGTTTTCAACTTTTATAAGTATGTAAATATTTTTCCAAAAAGTTGAAAATAGATCTTTTAATGGTTCAAGAACAAAACAGGCGGCTTTCGTCTCAACGATGCGCAATAACTATGGAAGGAAATCAATACTCGACGATTGAGGACGAATGACTCTCATGCGAAAATGTTTTTGTTTCATGATTGGATTTATCATATTTCTTTTTTTAAAGAATAAAAAAAAAGGGAAAATAAATTGGAATCTTCTCTTGCCTCTAATGGAATAGAATTTCTATTCAAGAATTATCTATCTGAAAAAAAAGAAACAAGAACTTATTATTTTGATTTGAGAAAATTGAAGAGGCTACAGGTGTCACTCACATTTTGTGAGCTCTTGTATGTTCGAGAATATAATTTATAAAATTAGAAATATAACTATACTTGAGAATAAATTTATTTTTAATATTAGAAGAGAGAAAAGAAAGGACGGACTTTTCAGGCCAATATATTTTATTCGATAAAGAATGACGTTTTCTAGGCTCAATGAGAAAAAGTTAAAATTGTTTTCCAGCTGGCAGAAGATGCTTAGAAAGAGAGACTCAGCAATTTCTAAAATTATTAATTTTGAAAATAAATTTTTTAAAGAAATAAATCAAAAAGTGAATTTTTTTTAGAGAGAATGAAAAAAGAATGATATATTTACTAGTGTATTAGAGATAGAAGAGATGTTTGAGCTTGGTCCCTTAAGCTTGCTTGCATTCCACGTTCAGCCACAAGAGACTCTCTCAAGGAAGCAACAATTTCTTGCTAGCAACCCTCGAGCGTTTTAACCCTTGGACCATTTAATGTCCATAATCTACTCAAGATTTCTCACGGGAGTTTTTAATCATAATGATAAATAAATTGAACATACGTTTAATTTTAGAGTTATCTTATTATACAAAAGTTTGTTGAAAAAAAAAAAAATGGAGAAGTTTAATCTCACAAAAATAGACAAGCACTTATATATATTCATTATGATAATATTAAATATATTTTTGGTATTTAGCCGCTTCTTGTTCTATTGATCAGAAGTTCGGTCCCCATCCTAGTAAAAATGTAATTATTTTAAACTAGATGCCAAATCGTATAAATAAATATGCCTGAACCGTCTAATATGTATCGTAAATAATATTAGTACCGTAGATCTGTCTCTTTCTTCCTCTTTTCAACATGTGTCAGACCGTGCGAGGGCCGGCCTGTCCTATTTCTTCTTGTCGACTGAAAAAGTACATCAGTAAAGTACTAGTACTCTTTGGCCGATTTTGATTAAAAGCTTATTTTCACGGTCCCGGGGGGTGTTTAACTTAAATATAAAATTTCAGCCTCATAGCTCAATTCCTTCATGCTTAAAATTGAACACACACACACGAGAGACCACTTTTTTTGGATTCAGGGGTCCTCAAAACTTGTATATCCATCAAAATCTCGACATCGAATTTTGACATGAATCTAATACGGTACTTTCTCTCTATATATATTAACATACATATAGAGGTAAGAGAAAGTAAAAAATTTAATGAAAATTTCTCTTTGAGAGGCCCCTGGGCCCTCAGGGCTCAAGTAAAAACGGAAAAATTTAGATAAAAAAAAAAAAAAAAAAATTAATGAAAAGTTCTCTTTGAGAGGCTCTGACTAGGGTTTGGACACCGGTGGAAACCGAAACCGGTAAACCGGTTTTTGGCTAATTTTCAAAAACCGAGAAACCGAGTTTTTCCCGAAAAACCGAATTCGGTTTTTTTTTTAAATTTTTTCTTCAGTAATATTTGTATTCAAATTATAAATTAGCCCGTGACCCATGGCTCAGAGAGAAGACAATAACTTCTAGTGGCTTGGGGTTTCGGGTTCCCTTCCCGTCCTAAGCGAGAAAAATGTATTTCATTTGATTTGACTATCAATCATTTGAAATAAATAGGGATGGGGTCTAAATGGCCTTAGATGCCGAAAAAAGACCTTGAATAAATAAAAAAAATAAAAATTATAAATTATTTATATTTTTTTGCCCTTTTTGCAATACTTAAATAATCTATATATAATAATAGCGGAGTGCCTGTCTGTCTGTCCGTGCGTCTGTCTCGCTCTGTTTGACCAACTTTCCGTTGGAATGACGAAATTTTGCAGTCTTATAGAGGACATAACGGAGAGTCGAGGAAAAATACTCGAGTCCCGAAATTCCTATAACTTTTTGAGTTATTAATTCCTAAAGTTACGATTTCTCCCATAGGAAATGTATAGAGAAATATTTAAGTATTCTTTGGATTTTTTGTATTCCTTGATTTACATTTTTTTGTTTATTAAGGTTGCTCTTGAGATAGGAATTTTGCTTCATATATTTACCATGGTATTTCTAAATTAGGCTATGTTGTAATCCAATTTATTTAACTTCCAAAAATATTGGTGCATTCTAAATAGATTCAGATGTTGAAAAAAAACCGGTTTAAAACCGGTTTACCGGTTTTCCGCTTTGTAAAAAACCGAAAAACAGGTTTTCAAAATTTTCCGGTTTTTTCCAAACCCTAGCTCTGACCCCTTGGGGTTCAGGGATATAAGGTATTTTAAAAATATTTTTGTGTATGGAGGAGAGGTATATTTATTTATTTTCCCCCAAGATGAGCACCCCCCCCCCCCCCAAAAAAAAAAAAAAAAAAAAAAAAAAAAAAACAAAAAAAAAAAAAAAAAATTCAATATTAGCTTACACCTCTGGTACAAAATGTATAAAGGTCCCCTCTTCTAGTGCCGCCCCAGGCCCCCAACTGCTTCGGTACGCCTCTGGTTCATGATAGTCATTATTTGAAATGGGTAGAAACTCTAAAAAAAAAAAAAATAAATGACTGTTCTAAGTTTTTCTTTATTAAACTAATGTAGGGAGGGAAAAAAAGGGTCAGAGAGCCAGAAGCACTTTGCACTGATGCGCTGTCTCTTTCAGGCGTTAATTTTTTATTATAATTAATTCAGTTATAAATCTATGAAAGTGCGGACTCCAAAAAAAAATAACATTTTACAACTAATTAAAAAGATTAGATTTCAAAAAACAAAAATTTTCCTAAAAGAGAATAAAAACTTGCCCTTGTATTATTTTATCACTCAGATATTTTCACTAACACTTTCCGTTTTTATTCATATATTAATAGCTATTAAATTGAAATAAAATAAAAATAAGTCGCGTAATATATTCAATAGAGTGTCAATCATAAAAGTTTTTCCTATCTATTGGGGGTTCATTTTTACGATCATATATTCCTTTCTTCGATATTTCTTTTATATATACAGGATGATTCAAATTTAAATTCATAGTATTTAATATCTCATCTCAATATATGTGATATTGTCACAATATTGACTGTTAATTTCTAAAAGATTAAGATTTATCAGTAAAGACCGGACAAAAAAAGCGCAAAAATATGGAAAAAAAAGTATAAAAATCTTGAATAAAAAGTTGACCTCCAATTCGTGTAGAAAATTAAATATCTAATGGTTGCTTATAAAATTCAGAAGCAAAAACAGACAACAGAGAATTAGAGAAAATTCCAAATTATTGCTTTGTAACAACCCAAGTCTCAAGCAAACATTCACAAATTTCCCCAACTCCTCCCCCCACTCCTATCCATCCTGCTTGGTAGCATCTATTCTTTTATTCACTCAGTCACATGTACTACTGAAGATGGGTTAATAGCCCGAAATATATCGAGTTAGATTACTTTCATATACAACTTACCACACATATACTAAATAATTTTATTTACGATATTAATATGCTAACTTTGAAGCTAATTTGACCACTTTTGATTTATTCTTATTTCCTCATCACTTTTTACACTTATTAAATATCAACATTTTTGTTATTTTCGAGCTCGAGTTTTCAACGAACTTTTACAACTAAAAATTTTCCAATTTTTGCCAATTAGTATGTGTTTGGGGGCGTCGGTAGACACGATTCAGTAATGAAGCTTGTCAGGTTTGATCGAAATTAAGGCCTATAATTGGGAAGACACGCAGGCAGCTTGGAACCTGTCACTTGTCACTTGAAATACAACATTAAATTTTCTCTTCAGATTTTTTTGCTGTTTTGTAAAAAAAAAAAAAAAAAAAACGAGCGTCTTCCAACTAATCATACATTAATCATTAATTCTTATTAAAAAAAATATTAATAGATGAATATGAATGAAGTGAATCAACTTAATACATTGAAAATTATATTAAAAAAAAAGTTTTTTTTTTTTTTTTTTTTTTTTTTTTAAACATTCACACTTTTTCTCATTCACACTCACACTCACACACACATTCACACAGTCTTTTCGGCAACTTAGGCCATTTAAGACTTTGACGATAACCGTTGTAATATTATATATTATCTATTGTGGGTTCAGGCATTTCTATTTAAGTAAAAAAAAAGTTATTAATACATAATACTTAAGAATTTTAGAAATCAGTATAGACCTATATGAAATGGGATTTGATTAAATTCTTGGGGCTATTTTGATATTTTTTTAATTAATACGAGTATACCATGGTAATGATATTATAGAGGAAAATGAGTATCTTGTCAAATTTAAGGGATAATAAGCATTACATATTACCTTAGGCATTTATACTATAAAAATGATTTCAATCATGAAATCAAAAGCTCTTCTACTTTTTAAAGATTTGCATATACTGTATAAAAGATTTCGATTTTGTCGAAAGAATATGGAAATAAAGAAGACATTGCTATTCGTAATGTTCTTATCAGGCTTTTCTTATTGAAAATTCAATTTTCTGTTTGTATCATTCATGAAATAATTCATTCAATATTTATATTTTAATATATGCTATATCCATTAATTCGCATAGGGGCCCACATCTTGTGGGTACGTGGATGGCGATCATTTTTATAGTATAAACCACGAGCTACCCGAGCTGGGACACAGTTTGTTCTTTGTATGTCTCTTCTTTCCCTTTTCAACAGACGACAGGCCGTGTGACGGGCCTGTTCTATCCCTCTCGGTCGAAAAAACGCATGATAGGACTGGGGGGAAATAGTGAGGTCCGCCGATTAATATACATTAATAATAGCCCTTTTGGGCTAGTTAGTCTGTATATAAATAGAGGAAACTCAAGGAAATAAAAAATCATCATTAATGAAAGCAAAGAGTGATATATGAAACAAAATGAATTCAGTATCTATATAGATTTTGATCTATTAAAAAACACAATCACTTAAAGTTAAAATTTATTAAATACATACATTTCACCAGGGGCGCCGGAACGAATTTGAATCAGGGGGAGCAACCTCTTCCTATATGGAGATGATATGATTGCCCTCGGGGCTTGGTGTAGGGGTTAGAGTGCTAACCTCGTATACCGAACGTCGCGGAGTTCGGACCCCAAAGGCAGTCCGATGATTTTTATTTAAGGCATTTGGATACCAAATGGCTTAAATAAGAATGCCTGGACCCCAAATAATATATATTCATAACTGTTATCGTCAAAGTCTTAAATGGCTTTCACCTCTTTACCCCAACAAGAAGGCGCGGTGGCGAAATGTCTTTTCGGCAGGTATTTAAGACTGATATGGTTTGCGTCAATCAGCCATTTGGGGTCAGGCATTCTTATTCAAATGCCTTCGTCGTGATTACCGATCCACGGCATTCAGCGCAGGTTAGCGCTCAACCCCTACACCAAGCCCGAGGACAATCTTAGTCATCTCTGGGAGAGGTTTGCCCCTGATTCAAATTCTTCCGGCATCTTATAATGTATGTATTTTTAACTTTAAGTGATTGTGTTTTAATAGACCAAAAATCTATATAGATACTGAATTCATTTTGTTTCATATATCACTCTTTGCTTTCATTAATGATGTTTTTAATTTCCTTGAGTTTCATACCCCGAGACTGAAAAAAAACACCCAAAGGACTATTGTGAAAATGTATTAATCGGCGGTTCCCCCAGTCCTATCGTAACCGAGAAGAAACAGGCCCGTCGCACGGCCTGTCTCTGTTAAGGGGAAAACAAAAAACAAATATGTCCCAGCTCAGAGTAGCTCGTGGTTTATACTATAAAAAATGATCGCCATCC
>JAKCPI010024355.1:0-48103 GCA_023213315.1 Euborellia annulipes | reverse complement strand
ACACAAAATCTGGTGTGACAAGCACAGAACACAACTTTCGATTACCGAAGGTAAGAGAAAGTTGTGTGCTGTGCGCCAGTCACACCAGATTTTTTCAATTATTTACACCCGAGAGAAGCGTTATTTTAAATTTTATTATAATCGAGTGAAAGATAAATTTTAGGAGGGACATCCCCCCTGGCGGGCCAATAAAACTTTCTGAGGTCTGGAATACCATTTTTTCAATTATTTACACCCTAGAGAAGAGTCATTTTAAATTTTATTAAAATCGAGTGAAAAATAAAAAAAAATAATAATTTTAGGAGGGAGGACGTAGTGTGGAAAAAACCTTTTGAAAGTTTTGAAATGTCGAATTTTAGGGAGAGGAAGAGTTTCTATTTTTATTTTAAAGATTTGATTAATATATTTTTCGTAAAGCGAGTTAGAACTTACTTTCCTATGAGAGATTTGTGAGCCCCTGATAAGGCGGGGTCCCTATCCCTAATTTGATATAATGATAGCCTAAAATCACCTCCGGAAAATTCTCTAAAAAAAACTCCATGAAAATCGGCCCAGTAGTTTCGGAGTCCATCCATAACAAACAGACAGACAGAGAGACCGACTTTGGCTTTTATAAAATAGTATAGATTTTATTATAATAAGTAAAAAAAAAAAATCTGGTGTGACTGGCGCACAGCACACAACTTTCTCTTACCTTCGGTAATCGAAAGTTGTGTACTGTGCTTGTCACACCAGATTTTTTGTGTCGACATGTATTTAGTTTCCGACAGTAGGGTACAATTGAATTCAAGATGTAAAATTTATAAGTATGGGAAAATATTTATATTTTGATACCATGGCAACCATTTCTCCTATCTTTTCTATGGAGTACAAGAGTAAAGTGGTCTTCAGAAGATTTCAATCACAAAATGAGAATATACATTTTATAGAGAATCTAAAAAATAATTGATTTTTGAATTTAAAAAAAAATCGTTGGAGCAAATTTTGAGAAAATCGAAAAAAACTGAAAAAGTGAATCAGTAAAGTGCTAGTACTCTTTGGTCGATTTTGTTAAAAAGCTTCGTGTCACGTCCCATGGGGGTGCCTAACTTAAATATAAAATTTCAACTTCCTAGCTCTTTTCGTTGTTGAGATATTTTGTTCACAGACACACACACAGACAGACACACAGACAGACAGACACACACACACACACACACACACAGACAGACCATGTCGCGAAAACCACTTTTTTGGATTCAGGGGACCTCAAAACATGAAGATCCATCAAAATCTCGACATCGAATTTTTGACATGAATCCAATACTTTCTCTCTATATATATATTACATATATACATAGGTAAGAGAAAGTAAAAATTATATGCCATCTTTTGGGAGAAAATATACAAATTCAAATTTATTGTGTGTAAAAAATTCCATGGCGCTATCTTTTATAAAAAAAAATATACTAAATATATTACAAATAAGTTCGAGCAAATTCGGAGCATTTTGGAAATATTCGGGTATGTCCCGACCGCCGTATCCATTTATAAAGACGGATATATTCTGAGATTAATTAGTATCTCACCGGCTGCCGGTGAGTGATTATAAGATGAATATATGTCACTTTTGTATCTATTATTTTTCATTAAAAAAAAATTCTTAGCTTTTAATAGGGAACAGGAATTTTTAAATTATTATGAATACATGATATAATTTATCTACTTTCGTCTCTAGCTAGTGAACTAATTCTTATTTCTGGTTCCAACCGGCTCCTTATATCCAACCTCTTCTATGCTATGGAGGATGTCCTAATTTGAGGAGGGACTCCCTCAGCACCGGCGTGTAACCTACTCCTTTCGAAGAATGCATCATTGAGAGGGAACCTTCTTTACGTCCCTTCCACAGGACGGGATGTCACAGCAACTCCCTCTCCTCGTAGAGTTGCCTGGGGGCTATTGTGGTGAGATCCAATATTCCAATCCAGTGCCTGCTTGAGGATTTGTTTACATTAAATAAATATTTTTATTTAATGAAAAATCCCGCACGCCAAGGATTTGAGCAGGGATCTTCTTTGTAGAAACTGACACCCTAGCTCACTACACCAGCGAGCCCCCTTATTATTTTCAATGAATTATTGAATCTTAATGGGGAATTGGAGGCCTTGGATTGTTATGGGCACATGAATTGTATGATGAGATTTTGTCTCGTCTACGTCCCGTATCCCACCCACCCTCCCTATATAGATACTTTTCTTATATCATATTTTAATTACCCGAAGCAATCGTCGCCGCATACCGAAAATACTCGATGACATCCGAAAAATTAAAACTTCGGTAATCGAAAGTTGTGTTCTGTGCTTATCACACCAGATTTTTTGTGTCGACATATATTTAGTTCCCGACTTTGACTTTTCAATAATTTCAATTAATAGTTTCAAGTTCGTTTGTTGTATTAGTATTATAATAAAATCTATACTATTATATAAAAGCCAAAGTCTCTCTGACTGTTATGGATAGACTCCGAAACTACTGGACCGATTTTCATGGAGTTTTTTTTAATGGGTAGAGAATTTTCCGGAGGTGATATTAGGCTATCATTATATTAAATTAGGGGTAGGGAACCCCCTTATAAGGGGTTCACAAATCAAGCAAGTTCCAACTCGCTTTACGAAAAATATATTAATCAAATCTTTAAAATGAAAATAAAAAACTCTTCCTTCCCCTAAAATCCGACATTTCAAAAGGTTTTTTTCCGCTCTACGCCCACTCCCCCCCCCCGAATTTTTTTTTATTTTTCTCTCGATTTTAATAAAATTTAAAATAACTCGGCAACTCAGGCCATATAAGACTTTTTATGATATCCAAATGGCTTAAATGAAATCATCGGATTGCCTCGGGTCCGAACCCGCAACTTTTGGTATTAAGAGGTTAGAACGCTAACCCCTACACCAAGCCCCGAGGGCGCGTTATGATGTTAATTTCTAAAAAGATTTAACAATTGCTATTGAGTTGCTTGCTCTATAATTAATAAATCACTGAATTGGTTTGTCTAGAAAAAAAAAAAAAAAAAAAAACTATTCAAGAATACGATACGAACATGCTAAGCTATTACAATAATCTCCTAAAACTGCCAAATTTGCTTACCTTGTCCTTTGTTTGCAATTTTAAATCTTGCCCAATGTGCAAATCAGTTTCTTAAAGAGAATTTAGGTAAGTCTTGAAGCCACATTCGATTTTTTTTCTTAATTTGCCATAGAAATGAAATTGCATATAATAAGAAAGGTAATGTTGGCCAATTAACAAAAGAATATTTGAATTCATTCTTTAAACAGAGATTCTTTTGTTAGGTCTAATTAGACAAGACAAATTAAATAGTGAATTTCTCACCTTGTTTTTAACCTATTTCCAAGGAAGCTTAAATATTTTGTTAATTAGTGAAAGGCAGGTATTAAAAATTCTTTATTAAACTTAAATTATCACAACATTTTTTACTTAAATGTTTTTATTTTGGCATCCAAGGCCATATATAATTAAATTAATACGCTATTTTTACAGGACGTAAAGCAAAAAGAAACATCCATCATTAAGTATTTTACCTCTGCTTGTAAGAGGAGTTAAATAAATTTTAAAATAAAGAAATTTTTTTTTTTAATTTCAAATGTTGAAGTTTTTCATAGAAACAATGTATTTGACTATCAACTGTAGGCTCTAGTTTAATATAAGCAATTGCAACAAAACCATCATTTGGTTTGATAAACTATTGCGTCTGGTTCTGAACAATTTTGGATCGATGTTCTATTTCCTTATTAGATCTTAGACATCACAGTTCTTTGAAGTAATTTTTTAATAAACCTGGAACACTTTTTTTTTAAGAAATAAACATTGCTATCCTTTTCCAACCCTTTATATTTAAGAAAAAAAATCCTTTACTAAATTTAATTAAATATTTGATGTTTATACATTTAATTAAAAAAAAGGTTATATTAAAATCGAAATAATATTTCTTGCAAGAGTATTTTAATATAGTCCTATTTGATGGTAATACATTTACAATAAAAGAACGATAACTTTTGAGTTTTTGTTGTTATCGTTGGAGGATTTAATAAAAATCAAATAAAAATGAAAATAAAATAGGAAGGACCGTAAAGGCCCGCGTGATATTCCCCCACACATGAGTAATAAACGGGTGTGCAAGGTGTTGAAAACAAGAGCGAGGTGTGTTGTTGATAGACAGCCCCTTCTACCTCTTTTTTTTTTTTTTTTTTTTGCTCCAGGGACCACCCACCCAGTCAGCCTTGGCTATTTTCGAACCCATTCGACAAATTAAAATCAGTGCGACTGATGATGCTGATGATAGCCATCTTGTGGTTGTAGTGGCGCCAGACGAACGCAACGCAACGACATCTGGTCAGGCAATTGGAAATTTAAAACATAAACAATATGTGCCAGAAAAGAAACTTGCTATAATAGATGAAGAAGAAACTATTCTTTGATTGTTTCTACTTATATACCTTCTACAGGAAGTTAATGAATGACAAAAGCTAACGCTGAGTGTTTACAGTAGTGATTCGTTCACCCGACTTAAGAATTAAACTAGGTCAGTCTTTTAAAATATTATATAATAAATCTGATATATTACTTTTCTAAAAATTGTGTAATCTAGTTATAAATGTTACCCATTTAATTTAATTGTCGGTTTCTGCTTCAGTTTCAGATGATATCGATCGGCCATCTCAAACCATAAGTTGTTTGTCCCAAGTTGAGAGGGTCCGCCTCTAGGCAGAAAGAGGAGGTTAGGCAAACTAAGAGAGCATGACTAATGATGGCACAGGTAGCCTTGTTTGCTCCACCCACTTCGGTGTTCCTGCAGGTAGTCACGACTTGAAGGCGGAGCTCTTCTCAGGTAATTAATCAAAAAGCAGGAGTGGGGGTTAACTGAGACTAGTCAGAAATATCGATCTCTTTCTTTGTAGTGGAATTTTAGGGTGATAGCAAAGACATTTTTTTTTAGAGAAAAGGACGTTAAAATGGTAAAAAGAATTTCGATCACGATTTTTACTTTTCTTTCCTTAAATGGACCCTGTTATGCATTAGTGTGTCAAGCGCCAAAAAATTAAAAATTGAGTTAAGCACGGAATATTGTCTCAAATGCTACAATTAATAGTATTTTTTATGAAATATGTCCTAAAAAAATTTATATATAATGTTACTTGCGCAATTGACAAAAAAAATTATATAGAATCCAATGAAAACAAAAAACTTTAATGTTAATTTTCTCAAAACTCGGTAGGTGGCGCTTGACACACCAATGCGTAACAGGGTCCAAATATAAATTATAGAAAGTATTGCGATCATGTCAAAAATTCGATGTCTAGATTTTTTGAAATTGAGATCATGACTTTCGTTGAACAAATTTTGCCAATTTTTAAATTGTACGAATTTGTCTTATCAGGTTCATATTTAGTTCAAAATTTTTCCTTTTTTTCATTTCAAGAAAATGCTTTAATGTTTTTTTATTAAATTACAATTACGTTTAAATTTTGCTAACCTTTTTATAATTCGTTCTACAGAAAAAGATAGGCTTAGAGAAAAATAATTCTTTTTTTTTTAATTTATTTAAGGTCTTTTTCGGAATCGGAGGCCATTTAGACCCCATCTCTATTTATTTCAATTGGTAGCCAATTAGGTTGAAATAAATTTTTTTCGCATGAGATGGGATGCGAACTCGCGACCCTTGATACAGATGCTGTTAACCACTTCACCAAAGCCATAGGGTCAAATAAATTCTATAAGTTCGAAGTATCAGGTCCTCTTTAAGCATAAAAAATTTCGTTTCAAAATTCCAATAGGAAGTTGCCCAAATAGAGCGTGACAGACAGACAGATAGACAGGCAGGCAGGCCAGACAGACATTAGCAAATTATATAAATAGATTATTTCAAGTAAAAACTTCTCCAAATTGGCTTCGTAATTAGATTATTAATAAAACAATAGACATTGGCCAATACAAAATTCACCTCAATTTTTTTTTTTTGTCAACATTTTGAATTTTTTGTTTTTCACCTACACATTTTGTGAGTGAGGTATGAATATTTTTTGTTTAACAACTATTTTTTATAAATATTTCACTATATTTGTAGAATGCACTGATGATGATATTATTATAATAGTATCGAAATATTTGCAAGTAATATATGTAATTAATTGAGGTGAATTTTGTATTGGCCAATGTCTATTGTTTTATTAATAATCTAAATAGATTATTTTTTATTATAGATCATAGTAATTCACTTCTGAAGATGACACATCTTGTGTCTAAATACGTTTCAAGTGTTTATATTAATAAATAAATAATTGAAACTTGTGTTGTCTTAATTGAATTTTAATTCTCTGATTAAATCATAATGTTTCAGCCAACGATTACCAGTTTAAAATCTATAATATTTTTGAGTTTAAGCTTTCATAGTTTTTTATCATTAATAAAAGAATTTTGTTTTTGGTTTAACTCTGAATGAGTAGCCGAAACGTGGTAATTTTTAGAAATAAACTAGAGTTAAACCAACAAAATTCTTTTTTTAATAGAGCAGTTAGTAGTTACCCCACCCCCGTGGACGCAAATGCATCCGGATGAGTATCAGCCTCTATAATTCTTTCTCCTGAGAGGCTACAAAAACATATTTATTTATCTATATTAAACTACTTTCATTTAATATATATCTAGTGAAAAGTTTTGGTGACATTTAAATGTAAATATGTATATATCCTATTGAAAAAAATTCTAAGATCATTTATAACACGGTTTAGAGAATATAAACATAAGGAGGTTGTTTTCAAGACTTTTGATTTTTAAAAAA
Organism: Euborellia annulipes; assembly: GCA_023213315.1. Taxonomy (NCBI): domain Eukaryota; kingdom Metazoa; phylum Arthropoda; class Insecta; order Dermaptera; family Anisolabididae; genus Euborellia; species Euborellia annulipes. Next base: position 41,268 of record JAKCPI010024355.1, on the reverse strand, counting down.
TGGAGACAGAGTTGAGTAAAAGACACTTGTCATAACATTATAGATAAAAAAAAGTAGGGGGGAGACTGCAATGAAACGAATATTAATAGCAATGGAGAAAAACGTTGAGTTCCCAAGGGAATGAATGGATATTGGATGCTCATCGATAGACATCTTGAAAAATCACAGACGGTCCTTTAGATTTTAAAAATACATTAATTTTTATTTATTATTTGGTTGGGAATTTGCCGATCAGAAGAAGTCTTTGAAGGGATCTAAGAGAAGGGAATTCACACTTAAGTTATTATCGATATTCTCCCTATGCTGGTGGTTATTTGCTCTTTTTTATCCCTAGAGCAGCTCGATTGTCGTTAAAAAGATTCAGAATACTTTATCCAAAATCTCTCGGTGGATTTCTTTATAAAGCTTAATATTAATATAGTAAAAATTAGGTATGAAGTGCCAAAAATATTCAATCATCAAAAATGATAAGAAAATTATAAAATCGTTAAATTCAAAAAGTCTTATCTTTCTTTATTCTAGAATAAAGAATTGATTCAAGATTTCATTTTTATGGATAATAAAATTAAATAACCAAAATAATTTAGATATATATAAAAAGATATTTTTTTAAAATTAACTGGTTGTTGAAAAAATGTAAATTTATGAAGTCCAGACACTTTGCTTCTTTTTATCGTCTTTCATTATGACGAACATATAGGCCTATATACACAAAATTAAGGAAGATTTTATTTTAATAATGTCGAAATAACTCAAGAGGCTTTCAAACTTGGTCTAGAACTAGAAAATAAATAGCCTTTAAAAAAAAATAATAATTTTAAGCTTTTTTCTTTGTTTTTCAATTTTATTTAAATTATTTTTCGGCCATCCCTTTCATTTAATTCATCCCATTCATTTAATTGTAGCCAATTTAATTGAAATATTATCACCTGACCTCTTGCTCTACGGCCCAGAGGCCAATCTTAATAAGTAAAAAAGTAAAAATATATAGGGCCTAAATCAAAACAAGGGGAAGAAAAATATTTACGTAATCTTTGCAAGGAGTGCACAATTTTTTATTTTTACTTTTTTGTTATTGTTAAGCCAATTATGGCACAGGAAATGAATGCTACGATTTTCTATATAAACTTAAAAACAATTATTGAATTATTTTTAATAATAGTAAGTGAATCACTTTCTATACGATTTCAAGCTGAATTCTTTTCTAAATACCCTCGAATTCGGACTTTTTTTTATTAATTAACCAAAGCGTTTTATAAAAAAAAAAATAATATAAACTTTAATACAATAGTAATTTTTTTTTTTTTTAATTTTTCCTTCTTGTATTGAATTATTTACAGTATTTATTAAATTATTTCTATCGATTGCAATCGGGGGACGTTCCACACCCTGTTTTTTTTTCGGGGCCACCCACCCGTGTTTACATCATGCTTAACTGGTAAAAATTTAAAAGTTCAGACACTTTGCTACTTTTTTATCGTCTTTCCATTATGACGAACATATCGCCTGCTGAGAATCATAGTGACGAAAGTTCGAAATTCAACAATATTTGAGAAAAAGCGTCCCCTCCAGGAGCAAATTCTGAATGCACCAGTGCATTATTGTAATTCTAATTTCTGTCAATTTTTTTTTTTCATTTACAAAATAAACTAGACATTCAATTACTATGAAAATGGAATGAAATTCCTAATTTATATATGATTTTTTACTTTAAATATAAATAAAATTTCTACTTTTACGATGAAAAGAGAAATAAAATTATCCTTTTGATTAAAAACAATAATTTATTCTAAATGATGAAATTTTAAAACAACACGCATTTAAAATTTGTTTTAAATGAATGAATGAATTTAAAGAGAAGCAATTTCATTTTGTTTTAAAACTTGTTCATTCATCCCAACAACAAAATTAAATTATTTGTCCCCATTAAAATTAACAAAGTGTTGGAAGGGGACGGAGAGGCTGGCGATGAAGAGGGGGGGAGCGGGGGATTGGATGAGAATTCAATGTGTGAAACATTCAAGTGACTCCGGCAACAACAAGTGGACCACAGAGAGGGTCGCTGGCTGGTTATCCATTAAACGGATTAACCGGTATTTAAAATAATAAAAAGATATCATTCGAGATCAAGCCCTCAGTCCCCTCCCCTCTTTTCTTGCTGCGCTTCCCATGTTGGGATTAAGTAATTAATTATAACTTTTGTAATTCATTTCTCATTTTATGATACACATGTTGATTTTAACCTTAGCATGTAATCTAATACAGTTTTGAGATTAGAAAAGAACCCGCCACTCCCTAAAATATATTATTACAAAGTTTATTAGATTAAGTATTATGATATAAAATATATTGTTGTGGATTATGTTCATTTTAAGGTCAAATTCTTGCTTGGGATAAGCGAGTTGGATGGCATTCTTTGATTTATTGGCAAGTAGTTCTTTTTAGAAATTTCATTTTAACTTTATACTTTTGTCATTTGTTTATCTATTTTCCAAGTTTTTATTAAAATTCTTTTTTTTTATTGAAGCTATAGAGGGCTCGCTGGTGTGGCGGACTAGGGTGTCGGCTTTCTACAAAGACATCCCTGTTCAAATCCTGAGTGTGCCTGATTTTTCACTAAATAAAAATATTTATTTAATGTAAGCAAATCCTCAAGCAGGCACTGCCAGAAATAAGGATTAGTTCACTAGCTAGAGACGAAATCAGGAGGAGGAGTTAGAGATAGGAAAGTGATGTAACTTCACGGGGTGCCGGTAGATGGCTACGGCCAGAGGCCGGTTGGGTTTGAGGTGTGTGTCTTCGTGTACGAAAGCACCTCTGGCAAATAAACGGAGATCCCAATAGGAATTTCAAATAATATTTTTTTTCAAATAATAATAATAAAATTGATAACAGTGGCGTAGCGAGGGGGAGGCAAGGGGGGCATCATGCCCTGGGCGCTACTCACAGTGTCACCAAATGGTCCGCAAAACAAAAAATGTTGTCTCAAATTTAAAGCCTAGCTTGAGCCTATGACTTTATTTATTTTATTTTATTTATTTATTAATTTGCGACTATATTTGACATATAATTTCGAATGGGGGGGGAGGGGGCGCTAAAAAGGTATTGTGCCCCGGGCGCGAGTTAAGCTCTCTACGCCACTGGGCTATAATCCACGTGATATAAGTCAGAGTTCATATACACGCAGCCGGATACACCAGATTTTCTAAATCGTATTGGTTACTAATTAATTTCGAAAAATAAATACGAGATCTAAATAACCCACGATACCGGAAAAAGACATTAAAAAAAAATCGAAAAAAAATTTGGACAGGAATCAGTGAAAAAATTTTCAAAAGTCAGGTTTGTATAAATTAATAAATATGGATGTTTTTTTTTTTTTTTAAAGAAATATACAGTATTAACCTATAATACAATAATTTAATAAAATTTGATATTAATAACGAGAACAATTTTCTAGAGTGACTGAATGCGTGAGAAGGAAGGATAAATTACCCACTCGCACTAATACAGATGAACACACAACCTGGAGTGTGTATATTCCATTCACAACTACATGAACATGAGTTGTTTTCACACCGATTTCCACTTTGGTCGATTTAGTGTTTGGACGCTGGGGGGTTCAGCACCATTATCAAGGGGATGGTGGTCGAAAGAGAAGGAAGGGGATCAACGTAAGGCTACTAAAAGGAGATTCAATCACAAAAAAATATTAACGATCAAAAAAAAAAAAAAATAGAAATATTATTTTATGTCATATTTAAGGAGGAACGGGAGCGAAGGTGTTACGCATGTATTTCCCGATAAGATGGCGTAGTGGGTCATAAAAAGTATGCCCAAAAATCAAGTAATTCAAAAATTTGCCAAGAGATGTCAGAATGGTAGCTAATAATATTTAATGCATTTGGTTGATTTTCATTGATCTTTTAACAATAAATACTTTATAAATGTTACTATATATTATGTATCTTTTATAAAAGCATAAAAATAAATAAATAGGCCAGATATAGGCTAATACTATCTCGGCTGTTAGACTAGCCTGCCATCTATTGCAAGAGTGAACTAATTTGGCAGTTGATTTTTAAATAAATCATCTATCAAAGTAAGCTTATTTAAAAAAATTCTTAATTAATATGTGATTAGTAATAAGAATAAATTCATTTTTAAATTTAAAAAAATTAAAGATTATTGGGACTGATTGTTTTTTTTGTATTTGCTTGATAACAAAAAAATTAATTACGATAATTTTTTAATAAGTCATTAAAAAAATTATAGCTCGATGTCCCAATAATCTCTTATGAATTTAATTCATTAAAAAAAAACCGCATTGAAAAATTCCTTATATTAATAATAGTCTTGTTTTTTTTTTTTTTTTTAAGTACGTTTAGACTTCGCTCCTGAACCCCCTTAATATTAAATAACAGCGATGCCTAAGGTGAAATGGTGGCAATTTATTAAGCTCTATTGTTCACGAAGATTTTTGTTTTGATTCTTCGTCAACTTTGACTTTAAATTATCTGAAAACTACTACTAGATGAAATGCTTTTTTGAAAATAAATAAATAAAATAAATGGAGTGCAAACTACTAGCTACTACTAACTCAATGTAAGATTTTATCACTAATTTTTGTGTTTTCTCACCTCTAAATTTTATTGTAAATTAATTATGAATGGTTCAAAGGAAGAATTCTCTTTCCTATAAAAATAAAACTTTTATTTGTAAATAAATTTTACTAAGACGTTTCGGGTCAAAAGAAAAGATATATTAGGGTATTTAGATTTAAATAATTCTAAAAGTCAAGATGAGACAATAAAATTTGACCTAAAACGTCTACAGAGAATTTATCACAAATAAAATCTAGTGTAGCTTCGTGTATATACCCCTAGAATGTTTTTTGATTTCTTCCGGATCAATACAAAAAATAAATCATAACATTTTGGAATTTAATATTTTAAATGTAAATGAATTACGAATTGAGAATTTTTTCTCTTATTTAATTTATAAACCACTAATTTAAAATTTATTTTTAATTTATTCTAGAGAGCAATCTATTTTGAATAATGAAGTTTGTTAGTTATAAAAAATGAAAGTAATTAACTACCTTCTTTTGACGCCCCCCCTTGCTGTTCGTTTTCTTGATTAGTTTTGACGACAAGTGATATATATCTTCTATGTATGCTTGTCTTAAATCGCCTCATCCTTCCCTTATTCTTTTTTCCCACTTGTTTTGTATATAAAACAGCAAGCAAGCCTTTGAGAGGGTTGAGAGACGGGGGGATTGCTACGAAGGAAGCAAGGGTGTCTGCTTGCCACCTTCCTTCTGTCAAATATTGTTTTTTTTTTTTTTTTTTTTTTTTTGTAGAAAATAAAAGTTGTGACATGAATGTTACGAGGTTTAATCTTCGTCTTGCCAATATTTGTAACAGAGCCAGAAAGACAGTTGAGAGGTAAAGGTTACATCTGACGCCAGAAAGAGAAAATGTAGATAAACAAAATTTGGAAAATGTAAAATAGAATAAAATTCATTATAGAATTCTCAAATATATTTTCTTGAAGGAAAAATTATTTCTCTAATCATTTTTTTTTTTTATATAAAAAATTAATAGGCTATTTCATTCAAATGAAATGAATAGGAATTTCATTTACCACCTTGTGGCAATATCTCTTCTTGTCTTGTTTGATGTGCAACCCTCTCCTTTCCCCTCCCACATTACTCTCCTAGAAGACAGAAAAAATTATTCCTAAGAAGGCCTTTAAAAATTTGTAGTTTGTACTTTATTACTCAAATTCCATTCATTTTCTACAGACGTTGCATTTACTAGTGAAATCAACTAGTTGCCTCAAGTGAAACCAGCCTAATGCTCTACCTTTAAGCCACTGGTCAAGGGTATTAATAAGGTTTTAAAAAACCCTGTATCTTAAAGGGTCGAATTATTATGAATTTTTGAAATACAATTTTTTTTTAGCAGCAATTTTGTCTAATAATGAAGATATTTATAAAATAATTGAATTTTTAAAAAGAAAATATTTTTTATTTAAAAACATTTTTATTAAGTTTTCCCGCGGGTTGAGAGGGGTGGTATACTATAATGTCACACAGCTGAGTAAGGATAGTTTGTATTGTCTTACTTTGGAAATCAGCAATAATATGTATCAGGTGGGCAGTAAGAAAATTTCACTACTAATTAATTATTGTTTGAAATTCTTATCGGGATCCCCGTTTATTTACCCGATTTGCTTCAGTGCACGAAGACACACACCTCAAACCCAAGCCGTAGCCATCTACCGGCACCCCGTGAAGTTAGATTTATTTCCTATCTCTAACTCCTCTTCCTGCGTTCGTTTCTAGTTAGTGAACCAATCCTTAATTCTGGTCCCACCCGGCTCCTTTTATCCAACCTCTTCTATGCTAGGGATGATGTCCTAGTTGCGGAGGGATTCCTTCAGCACCGGCGTGTAGCCTGCTCCTTTCGAAGAATGCATCACTGAGAGGGAACCTTCTTTACGTCCCGACGGGATGTCGCCGCAACTCCCTCTCCTCGTGGAGTTGCCTGGGAGCTATTGTGGTGAGTTCCAATATTCCAATCCAGTACCTGCTTGAGGATTTGTTTACATTAAATAAATATTTTTATTTAATGAAAAATCCCGCACGCCTAGGGTTTGAACAGGGATCTTCTTTGTAGAAGCCGACACCCTAGCCCACTACACTAGCCAGTCCGCTTTCACTATTAATAGGGATGCAAAAGTGAGTGGAAGGAATTAAAAGGTTGACTACCCTTGCTTTAATATATAGACTCCTATCACTTTTTATACTAATGAACCTAGATTTTCGTAGCAATTTTGTTGATATTAAATTATAAAAAACAGCTAAAAATAAAGCTTATTAAAAATATGTTGAAAGTCTTTGACACATCTACTATATTGCTTAGAGTGTGTTGTAAGTTGAAAGGTGAAAAATCATGTGTGCGATGCAAAGGAATTTGCATGAATTAGAGGTATACGTGATCTCACTCTGTCACCCTCAGACAAGGGGTGAGGGCTAAGGTGCACACACATAAACACACAGAAAGAGCACACGCACACATACACACACACACACACACACGGAGCCGCCCACGGCAGCAATCAACGGAAATAGATAGCCACCATAATAGAATAAAAATCGCCAACGATAACCATTTTTTCACTTCTCCTCTCTTAGAGTTTTTTTTTTTTTTTTTTTTTTTTTTTTTTAAGGCGAGGAGAATATTAAAGAGTCTCTCTAAAAAGAGGGTGTCATGAAAAAAAAAATTGATTATTTTTTTACGAATGTAGTATATATCATTCTTTCATTTTTTTACTTTCTCTTACCTATATACCCGAATAAATATAGTGAGAAAGTATTGGTTTCATGTCAAAAATTCGATGTCGAGATTTTGATGGATATACACGTTTCGAAGTCCCCTGAATCCAAAAAAAAAGTGGTTTTCCCGACATGGTTTGTCTGTGTGCCTGTGTGTTTGTAAACAAAATATTTCAAGAACGAAAAGTGTTAGGAGGTTGAAATTTTATATTCAAGTTAGGCACTCCCCTGGAACGTGACACGAAGCTTTTGAACAAAATCGGCTAAAAAGTACTAGTACTTTACTGATGTACTTTTTCAGTTTTTTTCGAATATCTCAAAATTCGCTTCAATGATTTTGATTAAAATTCATAAATCAATTATTTTTTAGATGCTCTTTAAAATGTATATTCTCATTTTGCCCTTAAAATCTTTTGAAGCACACTTTACTCTTGTACTTCATAGGTAAGATAGGAGAAATGATTGCCATGGTAATAGAATATAAATATTTTTCCATGTTTATAAATTTTACATCTTGAATTCCAATATATCGGCGTGGCTTACTTGTTAGATAGAAATGCCTGAACCCCCTATATATATTTTCATAAAATAACGGTTATCGTCAGTCTTATATGGCCTAAGCTGCTGAAAAGTCTGTGTGAATGTGTGTGTGTGAGTGTGAGGGTGAATGAGAAAAAAGTATGAGTGTTTAAAAAAAAAGTATATTGGAGAAAACTAAATATATCTCGACACAAAAAAATCTGGCGTGACAAGCACAGAACCTGTGCTGTGAAATCAGTCACACCAGATTATTTGTTATCAATCATACATAAATTTGATAGATTAAATGCATTCCATTATTGCAATAAAATGTTAAGTGTGTAAATTTTAAATTTATCACACTTTGATCGTTCTAATTAATTAGAAGATTGATGTTAAAAAATTTTTTTGTTTTTTTTTTATGTCTCATAAATAAAAGCTAATATTTCACGTGTAAGGTTTTATTTTGTTCATTGGTCGTTCGTCAATACCTGCACCCCTTTTGCAAAAAGGGAATGGAATGAGAGGGGGACTCGTTTAATAAATACCCCATCAATCTACTTACAGGACACGTGAGCGAATTTTAATTTCCAACCCCCATTCGGAAGCGATGCGCCATCCATGAAACATGTTTTTCTTGAATATTTACTTCTAAGATTAATTTTTTTTTTTTTAATATAATATTTTGACTTGCAAGATGTTAAATCACGTGTCAAGTCTGATCAACTGTCTTTCTGATGGCTGTTTGTTTGTTTTTTTTTTTATATCCGGATCACGTCTTCTTCATTTTCTATGCAAAGTTAATATATGAACTTAAAAATTAATATTAAATTTATTTATTTATGAATTAAAGATTTTTTTATTTACATAGTGTCTTTATAAGGATCTCCTCCATTTGGATTTACCAAAAATCCGATCCAATCCAGGGTTTTCGGATCTGGATCGAAATCATTTTTGCTCTTTGGATTTAGCAATTCTGGATTTTGCGTTCCTTTTCAAAGGATTTCCAACCCTTTAAAACTTTTTATTTTTTAATAATTACTTATATCATTTTAACTTTGCCCACCAACCGTTGGTTGGGTAAGTAAAGTTAATGTAATCGTAAAAAAAATTCGAAATTGAACTAAAGCTGCCAAAATGGGAAATTTTTTATGAAAATTTTTAAAATGTAGTCTATATAAATTTTGATTTTCCCACGAGTCCTATGAGGAACATTTCAGAAGGGGGGGGGGAGCCTAAAACTGTTGTGTAATAAAATTATATTGGTAAAATTATTAGCTGACAGGGCCCCGAGAAAGCCTAAGGGCCTCCATCTTGTTTAATCCGGCACTGGTGTGTGCATGGGCGTAACTAGAGAATTTGGTTGGGGAGGGGGGGGGGGGGCATGGGATCAGCCATCATCCGGGCAAAATGATATATAATATAGTTAACATCTGACCATTAGGCGGGCTCTAAAGGGGGGGGGCAATATTTTTTTTCTTACATAAGAAACGTGTTGCGTTAATAGTGGGCGGGCAAAGTTGTGCGCTCGGCTTAGTCCGACCCTTTATTGATTCTTCCAAACACTTAAAAATCAAGTCCGGATCTGATTTGACGATCGCGAATCTGGATTTGCAGATCGAAACGGCGATCCTTTTTCTTATTCGGTTCGGATTAGCGGACCAGACCTTTCTAATTTGTTGGATCACCTAATCGGGAAGCTAATCCTTTTAAAAGGATTTTGCCCATCTCTGGAAATGTACTTAATATATGGTAAATATTTAATAATTTTTGAAAAGCCTAAAAATGGTATTTTGAATAGGACAGGGCTTCTTAAGCGCAAAATTTAATAAAACATTTTTTAATTTTCATGGGATTGATTTAGATTCACGCTTAAAATATTTTAAAAAGAAACGATTCTGAATTGTAAAGATTAAGTTTAAAAGACAATATTCAAAATAAAAGATATAAAATAATATATAAAAAAAATGATAGATGGAAATCGTCCAAGTTGTTTGCATACAATTGCAAAACAAGTGATGTCGTTAATAAATAAGAACTTGTTTTTGGTATTCGTCTTTGGTAACTTATACCATTCAACATCCCTCAGAGAAGATGAATGTCGATAATGGATGAACTTTTTAAAATTACTTTAGAGAAAAGAAAAGAAAACATAGAAAGAATTTTTCTATTTTTTCATGTCAAAATTTTTATTTCATAATAATTTAACTTGGTAAATAATAGTAAACGATTAGTATAGAATATAAAATTTTGAATTCGTGTAGTATAAATAAATTAAAAGAATGTTCTAATTCACTCACTCCGAGCTCGTTTCTTGGAAACAATGAAAAGTTAAAAATATTTAGAAAATTAGGTTGAGATCCTTTTGGATTAAAAAATTTAGTAAAAATTTTCTAAAAATATAAAATCAGTTCAAGTACAAATTTTTAAAAAATTTTGTAGAATATAAATTTATTTCGAATGAGATGTCATGAAAGAGGTGGGAGTGTGAAGGGGGGCTAGGACCTCAGGGAGGTTCGCCGAATCATTTGAAATAAATAAATATATATACGATCATAATATTGAAATAGGATGGCTATGTATTGTTTTTAAGAAGCCAAAAAAAAGACTAATCCATCAAAAATGAATCTAGTAAATTTCTTTGTCTTATTATCTTTATTTGTATCATTAATTAAGTGTAATTCTAACCTAAAAAAAATCCATTTGGATACTAGATGGCTTAAATAGAAATGCCTGAACCCCCAATATATATATTACTTACAACGGTTATCGTCTAAAGTCTTAAATGGCCTGAGTTGCCGAAAAGACTGAGTGAATGTGTGTGTGAGTGTGAATGAGAAAAAAGTGAATGTTTAAAAAAAAAAAAACCTAAAAAATCTACTCTGATTGGCGGGCTGTGAGACACAGCACATAACTTTCTCTTACCTTCGGTAATCGAAAGCTGTGTAACATCTTTAAAATTCAATTGGCTTAACGAGTAAAAATGGGCGTGTTTTGACGATTTAAAAATTTTTAGTGCGCCTCTTTCCTCCTTCACGTGCAGATGAGTTTCTGTGAGTAGCAATCGTGGGTCAGTTAAAAAGCTTGCGTGGGTCAGTGTTAGACGCACGAGTCATAGGTTCACTATCACTGTTATAGAGTTCTATATGGCCTGAAATGCCGAAAAGACTAAAATAAAAATAAATAAATTTGAGTATTAAGAATGAATAATTTGAATATGATTTTTAAACAAATAGAAGAAAAAAAGGAAAATATTTTCTATTTTAACAAACAGACAAGCAACTTATACCGGTATGTCTTCTACTTTAAGACATTTTTTATATTTAATTGAATTTATTTTCTTAAAAAAATTAATTACAAAACGTGTTGGTTTTTTACGCACAAGTGAAGAAAAATTTTTTTTTTTATTTTATCTCAAGAAGTTGGTTTGCGGACACAGAATTTTATATATTTTACACTCCCACCACGTTTTGAGTGTCTTAAAGGGCAGTGTCAAGTTTTAGGGGGTGGATTGGAAAGGGGTGCGAAATTAAAAGTGTCAAAAGCAGTCAGTCTCTCTTTCTCTCTCTTTCAGTTATATAAAACGCAAGAGACAGATTTAGATCTTAGGGGGTTCCCACTCCCACTTCTGACGTCTCCAGGAGAGAGACGCCGTCTTGGAATAAATTAGCCCTATTTATTTTTTTTCTCCCCCACTCCGTCTTCTTTAGTAATTAAAAACGTGGCCGAGAACCTAATTACCTGTCATTCGTCAAAAGGTGTGCAAAAGCTCCCCCCGTCCCCCTTGAAGGAGCGGAGGGCGCCACATCACAGGCGGGAGGAGAAACGGCAGGTGTAAAATTAAAATAGAATTTTTTTGGCTTGCTTAACATACACTCACACAAACACACACGTATACTCTTACACCTGTGACAAATTTACATGTTTTTTTATTAATTGGTCGCGTAACATTTAATGGCGCCACAAACAGAGAAATGAGAAGGAAGGAATTAGGAAATTGTTTAAAATAATAATATCAGGACGCATTTAAAAAAAAAAAAAATCAGTGATGCCGCATCCTTAGGAAAGAAAAGAAAACCCACCTCAGTATTATTCTCATGAAAGGAGTAAGGTGTCATTTTTTGCATTAATGATTAATGCCCAGTTGCACCAACTAGTCTCAGATCTTGACTTGGTCAAGTCCGTCTTGAACTCAAGTCTCAGCTTGAGATTTAAAACGTTGCACCAATGAATCTTCAAATGATCTTACCCAAGCTGCCTTTAAGAAAAAACAACATCTGGCAACCTCGCATTTTTGTTACAAATTAGCCACTAGGCGGCACTGCAGGACAACAAAAAACATATTTGCTAACCAAAATCTGACCAAAATAAAAATAAATAAATAAATAATCAGCTTAATCTGTTTTATCAAATTCTGTCAACAAAAAAATATTAACAAATTTTAATAAGTGAAGTATTTCTAGGTCCTCCCTCATTGGGGAATAAAAAAGAGAAAAATTTTCATAATATATTTTTCTAGACAAACTATTGAATGAAATGGTACAAAAAAACACAAACAAATTGTAAGTTAATCTACAGTATTTTTTTTTTTAATTTAAAATAAATAAATTTACTTACTTTTTGTTTGACGTTTTTCTGCCACTTCAATTCAATCAACTTTTAAATCTATTATTTTTAATATCTATTTAAAATATTTAATATAATATATTATATTTTTAATAATGGGTTTATTTAATTAATAAACAAATTAATAATTTAATTTAGGCTAATATTTTAATTTAATATATTAATAAATTTAACAGTAAAAATATATTTAATATATTTATTTAAAATCATATTGAATTTTGACAGATATATTTTGAAAATACGAGGTTATGTTCAAAACCTTCTCTGTCAATTATAACATTATGCAAACATCAAAATCTTCACCTCCGATCAGCTCCATCCACACCAATATTCACGTTTTCTATTAATATCTTGAAGTAAAAACCAATTTATAGCGATTAAAAACAGTTTAAACTTTTACACACCGTCTATGCTTCAACAAATTTTATTTCGAATTTTTTATATATAATATAAATATACCTGGTAAATTTTTTAAAAATTCTTGACAGGCAGTATGAAAATATAATTTTTTTTTAAATAATAACAATAAGATTGATTAATTAAAAAAAAAATATATATATTCTAAGGGATTATATAGATAGTTGAATAGATAAAATGTCACAATTCTCCTTTTAGGTTACGAATTCAGGCTGAGAGGGACTTAAGTCGCCAAATTTGACTACTTGAGATGTAAGCTCAAAATCAGGACTTAAGTTCGTATTAAATGTTGGTGCAACACTCTAAGTTCAAATGTAAGATGTAAGACGATCTTGAGACTTGAGATATGTTGGTGCAACTGGGCATAAAAGATTCTTATTAAAATTTAAAACAAACTAAAATGATAATTTATTTTAACAGTTTTTTTTTAACAATAAAAGATTTATTCCATTTCATTTAAAAAATTTCAGCTAATTAATTAAGAGAAAAAAATTAATTATTTTTTAAAACAATGATTACTAATTTAATTATCCATAAGATATAGAGCAAATTTTTTAAAAATATCTTTTATTTAATGCTATTAATCTAAAAAAAAATTTATTTTTTCGAAAATCAAAAAAAGGGCTTCTATAATTTTAAATAGCTTTAATTAAAAAAAAATTTGAGGTCGATAGCTTCAAAATTGTGGCTGCTGGAAACTCTCAAAATTAGCACCCCGAGACGCGCACCTCGTCGCTCTCTACCCATGGTATACTAGGCAGGCGCGCTACCAACTAAACCAAGCCTGAGATCTCCTATATCATATACCTTTATAAATTTATTTATTATTTATTTATTTATTAAGTATTGGATTATATCAAAAATTCGATGTCGAGCTTTTGATGGAGATACATGTTTTGAGGTCCCCCGAGTGCAAAAAAGTGGTCCCCGCAGACTAGTCTAACTGTCTGTGATCAAAATAAAGTGTGAAGAAAATGAGCTACAAGGTCGAAATTTTATATTAAAGTTAGGTACCCCCTGAATCGAGAAAATTTTTTTAAATAAAATAGGTACCTAGTACTCTACTGATGTACTTTTTCAGTTTTTCTGATTTTCTTAAAATGCGTTTGCAGCACACTTTACTCTTGTACTTCATAGGAAAGATAAGAGAAATGGTGTTATGTCATATGTAGCTACCCTACTGTCGGCAAGGGCGGTCCTAGCCTTACATTTTGGGGGGGTCACTGTTTTTTTTTTTTATAGTATAAATAAATGGGCCTGGACCCCAATAAATATATATTAATCAAATATGAGTATCGTTTACAAATGGCCTAAGTTGCCGAAAAGATTGTGTGAATGGGAGAGTGAGTGGGAAAAAAGTGTGTGTTAAAAAAAATAAGATTTTGGGGGGGGTCACGACCCCCTTGACCCCCCTCTGGGACCGCCCTTGACTGTCGGAAACTAAATATGTCTACACAAAAAATATATGACAAGCACAGAACTCCACTTTTAATTTTCGGACAACTTTCATTTACAATTAAGAGCAAGTTGTGTGTTGTGCTTCTAGTCACTCCACCATATTTTTTTTACAAAAAATTCTCTCCTTTAAAATGTTCAGATACTGACTGATCTTTCTACTCAATGATGAATTCTTTAAATCGTGTAATCATCTGGCTGGGATTGAGGGACAGTTTACTTATGTAGAAAATAAATTAAATAAATTCAAAACACTAATTGTAAATTATAAAGTTTAAGAGATTACTATTTTTAACAATTAATTTAAATTAACATAATCCCATCATATATTCAATATAAAAATATTTCAATCTATTACCTCTATATTATATAAAACATATTATGAAAATTTAATTTTTTGATTTTCAAACATCAATATTCGAAAGTGGTGGGGATATTACAATAATATTGATCGTTGCGGTTGTTTTTCAATAATTTGTTCAATACTCATTCAAATAAAATTTGTCGAGGGAACATCATCTCTTCTCATATTTTTAAGTGTGTCTGTGTTGAATTTTACATGAAGAATTGACTATGGGGCTGAAATTTTATATATAATAAACACCCCCCTGAACGAAAATACTTTTAAACAAAATCCCAAATACTATATTTTACTGATGTTTTTTCTTTTTTTCATTTTTCAAAATTTCTCCAACGATTTTTTCAATTTCATTTCATTTTCATAAATTTCATAAATCAATTATTTTTAGATCTCTTTAAAATTATATTCTCATTTTATTGAAATCTTCTGAAGACCACTTTACTCTTGTATTTCATAGGAAAGATAGGAGACAGGGGCGTATATAGAAATTTTTTTCGGGGGGAGGGCCTGACTCAAAAATTTTTCTGTGGAAAATTTTTTTTAAGAAACTAAATTTTTTCACACGAAATTTTTTGCAACAAAGTTTTCCATCCTCGGAAAAATTTGTTCCTGATGTCTGTATATCCCTATATATTATAGTTTGGGAATTTCGGGGGCGCCCCCCGCCCCCCCCCTATATACCCCTGATAGGAGAAATGGTTGAAATATAAATATTTTCCCATACTTATAATTTTACATCTTAAAATTTGAATGTACCGTACTATCGAAAATTAAATATATCAACACAAAAATCTGGTGGAACACCACACAACTTTCTCTTACCTTCGGTAATCGTAAGTTGTGTTCTGTGCTTTCCCCAGATTTTATTCATTTATATTGATTAATAAACCAGGCCACGTTTCGATCACATATGGGACCATCTTCACAGGTTAATTCTGAAAATATATAATCCTCCCAATTATATTGCAACACATTTACTACCTAATCTGATAATCCTCAAATTTTATTATTATCATACCATGACAGAGCGAATGACTTCCCTCATCTCATTATACACGCTTTTTTTACTCATAATCAAATAAGTTGGTCCGGTCCCGACTAAACAATATGACTATACAATAAATTATCAGGCTATTATTATTCATATTACAAGATTGCAAACTAACTATCGAAAGATGTGATTTTACAACTTCTACTTTTTAATAAATCTCTGAAACTCATAATCTAGTGTTTTTAATTTAATTTGTAAATTTTAATAAATAGTCCTATTTAATGTTTCAACTAGAAGCTACGGTTAATAGTTTAAATTTAATGGCAACTTTTTTTTGTTTTAACAAATAGGTTTAAATTTTTATTATGTCGTTAAATAATAGACTTATTCTATATTATGTAGGCTATATTGATTTAACAAATAGTAAACTTTTCTATTAACAAGTGGTGAGCACTTTAAACATGTATGAAAAAAAGGCAATTCATCTTTTATACATCCGTGAGAACAAGTATAGGATTAATTAAATAAAAGCCTCTTAATTTTATCCATTGAATAAAGAATAAAAAAGATATTGATTATAAATGCGCGTAATGTCGTTATTGGAGAAATTAATTGCATTATCCCATGTGTGTGTGTGCGAGAGAGTCTTAACGCACACAAACGCACACGTGGGTCTCACTAATCCCCTAGGGTCCCTTATCGCGCCCACCGCACCAGCCCTTTGTGCCGATTGGATTAACGTCTCAGGGTCGAACGCGTCCAGAGAAAGACGCTATCAATTGTGATGCCCCTTCTCTCTGCCCTGAATTCAATACCTGGGCAACCACTTGGCGGCGATTCTAAGCGGATTTTAATCGTGCCTGGACCAGAACGGATGCTCTGGACACGTTTATCATAAAATTCTCCGACCTATTGTCTCCAGCCCTAGAAGGCGAAGTCTCTCTGCTATTCGAATGATGGATTGATTTTATTTAGGAAAGGGTTTACTTCCTAAAGGCAGGAATTGGAGCCTTTGTGGTCTATTCCTAGGAGGGAGGATTCCTGAATGTCCAAAGGGAGATATTAAGTTTAATGAGTCCCAGACTGAAAAAATCAGATTTTAATTATTAAAGGAGGAGGGGAGGTGTTGTAATTTTTTTAAGGGGATGGCTTCGCATTAATCAGCATCCTTCTGAGGATTTTGTGGTTAATAATATTTAAAAAATGATAATTCAATAAAGTTTTGAAGATCAAAAAATTACTTATGAAGCGCCCTAGAAACTATTTTTCATCTCTGCTAAGAGTCACCTCCCACCTTGTTTGGACCGCTATATTAGAGAAATCAAAAATTTTTTATTGAAATTTGTTTCGTCAAATTATGAATAATGGGCCGATGTTTAATTATCATAAAATTCCAATATTTTTTTTATTTTTCTTTAAAATCTTTTTCTGTATCGAATGAGATCCTCTTAGAACCACTTTTTTGGATCTTAAAACGTGTATTTCCAACAAAATGAAATTTTTGACATTAATCCAATACTTTATCTATATATATATTAATATATATTAACACATGTCTATTCTCTAAAAATAGGCGTTAAAATTTAACATGGTTGTTAAAAAGTAAAGTAATAACATCAGCGTTAAAAATGCTATTCTCTAAACAAAGTTTTAACGTTAACATGTTGCTTTTATTTCAAAGCTGTCAAAATCATAACCATACTTTTTAGGTTAAAGGCGCCATTTTTATAATAGGGCGAAAATATTAAAGGGACCCCCTAGACACGACATTAATTTTTAACACTATTGACTAAATGTTAACGCTTTGGCTTTAAAGTTTTTGCTTATAGAATAGCAATTTGAGGAAGTGTTAAGAAGAATTAACCCTGTTCACAGTTTGCTTAAAGAATAGACCTGGCAGTAAGTAAGAGAAATTAATAATGAAATACTTTTTGTTTTTTCGGCATCTAAGGCTATTTGATCTCATTTAATATTTTCTTTGGAGAACAAGAAAACAGTCATCTACCTGTGGGACTTGGGACATTTGATAAGCATCTATAGGCTTTATAAAAAAATTTGTTATTGTCTCTACTACTGGCATGGGAAAAAAAATTGAAAACATTTGTAATTAAATATTAAATCGCAATCTTCTTAATTGTAAAAGTAAAAAAATATTTTCAAAAAAAAAATTTTTAAGAAACAAAAAATTAATATGAAATTATTTATTTTGCTTTATACTCTAATATTAACACCCAAAAAAATTTACCCTTTTATTTCATACACTATATAAGCCAATATTAAAGGCTCTAACAAAAAGCACTGATTTAATTCTAAAAAAATTTCAAAATTTCCCACCTGGTTATTTTAAAAGCGTTATTATCAGCTTTTGATAAAAGGGATTTTGTGTTTCAAGTCTATGTAGGGGTGGAATGGAGGGGGTGTTAATCTTGCTCCAATATATACCCCAATCGAACCGAAGTTCATTTCCCGTTTATTTATTTAAATTCAAATTATATTGACTGCCAATAAAAATAAGTGTCATATGCCAAAAAGATTTTTTTTTTTTTTTTCTAATTGACAAATAAATTCGCAGAATTCTCTTTACTGATACATGAATTATTGTCTCCAAATATTACGTAAGGAGCTTAGAGGTAACGGGTTTGCTGACAAGGGGAAGGGGAGAACTAATAAGTTTATTACGTCAGCATTTAATAAGGTCGAATCAATTTAAAAAAATTTCCTTAAAAAAAAAGCAAAAATTTCTCATTCCAATAAAATGAAATTCTTACATAAGCAGTTGGTAATACCTGAGTGGCGCCTAAAGATATTATTTGTTTCAATTAAATCTGTTTAAAAGATTTTTGACGTTAAAAATTAATTAGTGAAAAAAAAAAAAAAAAAAAGTTAAAAATTAATATCTATGGATTATAAAGATTTTAAATTCACCAAGAACTGTAGTTAGATACTCGGACTTTATCAGCAGAGTCAAAATTATTCACATCTTCAGGATTTTAGAAATTTTTTTATGAATAGCCCGCAATCATTTTATTTGAGCACCAAGGAGAAAATAATGCTCCCTTCCCGCCGGGCCCTGCCCTGTTTACAAAAGAAAATGAATACAACCCAACAACGGTCGAATGGCAAAATAATATATTGATAGACAGCAACAAAATATGGTGTGACTGGTCGCACAGCAGACAACTTTCTCTTACCTTCGGTAATCGAAAGTTGTGTTCTGTGCTTGTCACATCAGATTTTTTGTGTCGACATATATTTAGTTCCCGACAGTACGGAACATTTGAATTTCAAGATGTAAAATTTTTAAGTATGGAAAAATATTTATATTTTGTTACCATGACAACCATTTCTCCTATCTTTCTTACGGAATACAAGAGTAAAGTGGTCTTCAGAAGATTTCAATGAAAAAATGAGAATATACATTTTAAAGAGCATCTAAAAAATAATTGATTTTTGAATTTTAAACAAAATCTTTAAGCGAATTTTGAGAAAATCGAAAAAACTGAAAAAGTGCACCAGTAAAGTACTAGTACTCTTTGGTCGATTTTGTTGAAAAGCTTCTTGTCACGTCCCATGGGGGGTGCCTAACTTAAATATAAAATTTCAACTTCCTAGCTCTTTTCGTTCTTGAGATATTTTGACCATGGCGGTGAAAACCACATTTTTGGATTCAGGGGACTTCAAAACATGTATATTCGTCAAAATATCGACATCGAATTTTTGACATGAATCTAATACTTTCTCTCTATATATATTGACATATATAGAGGTTAGAGAAAGTAAGATAATTTTTTAAAGAAAATTAATTTATAATGCGAATAAAGATAATGAGATGGAGATCCCCTCGAACTACGTTCGAACATAGTTAAATAAAGAGAGAGATAATTTAAAAGAATTTATACAGAAATTATTGTACATTTCTAAACAGCATCAGAAGTGTTAATTAATTTATTACTCCAATACTAACGGCTTTAGGTGCGAGAGGATAGCTGACGGAGAGAAAGAGAGAGAGGGTTTCCTCCCCCGGTGCGCAGATTTATTCTCCCCCCCCGGTGAGTCATCAGCCCCTGTGCAGATTGCACCCGGCTCGAGATGAGGTGGAGATCAGACGCGGCATCTGGTCCATCGCTCAAGTTACACACATGGCCCTTTTATGGCCAAATGCAAATAGAGGGCACGTGCCGAGAACCAGGCCCGTCCCGATTAGGACAAGACACCCGAGTAAGCAGTGCAATCAGGAGGTGATTATTATTTTTTTTATAAATTTGTCACTTAACAATTAAAAATTGAAATTGATGAATGACGGATATACATCCAAAACAATTCTCTCAGTTTGTTTTAATAATTTATTTCAGTCATTCGTCGAAGTAGTTGTGATATTTAGCAAGTGGCAGCCAACCTCTTAGAAGATGGATGCATCAAATTATACTACAAACTAAATGCATTTGTAAAATGAACGCGAATTATTCACAACACCTACCTAAAAACTAGAATCAAAAATATAACCCAAGAATTTTTTTTTTATTTCTATGTCAACTTATATTTAAAATAAATTATACGTTAACACGGAAGACATAAGTCTTAAGAATGTTTTAAGAGCATTAAGAGTCGGATAAGTGTGTTAATTTATGGAATTTTAAAGCAAAAGGGATAATTTTGATTTAAGAACATTTTAAATATAATGGAGTCTGCTTGGTGAAATTAATTTTATAATCAATAAGGAGAGAGTTATTATCAAATAAAAAAAATGTTATTTTTATAATAAAAAATATGATTTTCTTGCATACTCGACATATGCGTGATTATCTTGCTCTAAAATTAGAGAGATTTTGGTGTAAATACGTCAACCACACTTATTAGGTAAAGAATCATTTCCGGTTGACGTATTTACTCCAAAAGTTTATACAGATCTACAATTTAAGTATAAGAAGTAGATCTGGCTGTTGGCGTTTTTTAGTAGGCCTAATCATGATCATATTATACATAAACATTTCAAAAAAGTTTTTTGACTCAGGAAGGAAAAAATTAAAATATCGAGATCGAATTGTTTGACTTTTTCTACTTTATATACGTGAAAGTAATGCATTTATTGAGCTGTCGTTTCAGTTTCGGCCAAAAACCAGCCGAAACTCCGGACTGGCCGAAACTTGAGTTTGAAAAGTTGGGATGAGACTCGTATACTAAAAAAAAAAAAAAAAAAAAAAAAAAAACTAATGAGATTCGCAATCAAAAAAAAAATGATACGAATTTTGAATATGAAATTTTAAGAAAAAGTTTAAAACAAGTTTCGGTTTCGACTGAAAATTTTGTTTCGGTCGGACTCTACTAAAAAATTAAATATTTTAAATGTTGGTATGTAATATTTGTAAGAAAAGTTGTTTATTTTGCAGATTAAAATTAATGATGAAATTTCTCGAATAAAAATATTCTAATTACACAAATAAAATTTTTTACTTACAATTGTTAGTATAGCATACTTAGCACTATAAGTATTTAAAAACTCAATTTATTTTTAATACTATGAAGTTATAATACTACATAAATCAAGCTTCTTGGTTTAACTTTCGATACTTACTTGTACTGTTTTTAATTTAATTCATATTTACTGCAGATAAACTTTGGAAGATGAAATTTTTGATTTTGTTTTATATAGACAGCAAAAAAGCACAATAAAGAGTATCTGCTTGAGGAATTACCAAAGGTTTTTCCCACCTCTCAATACCATTATTATTTTTTTTTAGTAATTTATGGGAAAAACTCCAAGATGATCCTTTCTTGCACCGAAATATTTCAGGTTTTTTAAAGAGATGATTCACTCTTTGCATGGCAGCCCGCTCCACAGATCCACAAAGTTTTTTAAAAAACGGACTTGCACAAAGAGACTAGAAGCAATTTGAAGATTATTTGTGTAAAAAACTCAAAATTGCATTTTTTGAGTTAGACGTCTTGAACTGGACCGACGAATAAAATTTATTTTAGTCCTATACGATCGTCCAAAAATCTCTATCGATCTGTGCCTAGGCCAATACTGGTGTAGAAGTTATTTCAAGTTTAAATAATAACACATTTAATTTTTTTTAATATTAGCAGCTAAAGAATATTTTTGAGACAAAACTTTTCCTCTACAACCCTTAATTTGTATTTTATCTCATTTTTTTCCCTCTCTTTCTTTACTCTAAGTAAATATTTACCTGTGAAATTCAATCTGGCTTATAGGGCCTCACTATTTATTAAAGAATATTAAAAATAGACATTGACTGTCAATATCAGAGGGCACCTGAAAGACACCTGGCGGATGAGTAAACGAAAGAACAAATACCGTCTCCCCCCCACCATTCACTTGGCTATATTCAAACAACACAAGTGTTGTAATATAAACAGAACGCTAAAAGCATTCTCAACGTATCAACGCGCATGCTCACAACACGATTCTGATCATCATCATCATCATCATCTCTAGTCGTCATGATAATAATTTCGGGGCCAATTTTCCAAACGATTACCAACAAATGTATATATACAGGGTGTATATTTTTACACGTGTCTTACGGTAAACGGTCGGTGTCCAATTGACAGGCGACGTCGCAATTAGGGCGCGGGCCAAATTTTTTTTTTAGGGGGAGGGGGAGGGGATTCTGGTGTTTTCTTCTCGGTGGCCATTAGCTCATTTGGCACGCGACAACCTTTGCATTAAATCACATCAAATCTGTTATGATTTAACTCCATCTCTCTCTCTCTCTCTCTCTCTCTCTCTCTTTCTCCCCCCCCCCCCCCCCCCCCCCCCCTTTTCACTCTATTTCTCGGTATATTATATTTTAAGCCGTGTGTTTATTTTCTTTCTCACTCTCCATCCCTTCTTTTACCTGTGATTTGTCCTTGTGTATGTTTTCTTCTGTCTTTTTGGCATATGTCACTTCCGTTTATATCTATTTGAAGGTTAATTATATACACTTGCGAAGAAAAAAACATAATTCAATTGCAAATTTTTTTTTTTATCAAAATTAAAAATAATATAATTTTTTTTTTTTTTGGTTATAAATTTTAAAAATGATCATCTTTAAATTGAGGTTACGTAAATACATTAAACATTTTTTTGATTTATTTTATTGTTTACTTAGTATATTTATCACGTTAATTATTAAATTTATGTAAGGAAATGTTTTAAAGAAAATTTTAAAAACAAAAATATTTTTTTTGAAACTTTTTTTTTGATAAGAATTTTTCTCATCAATTTTATTTAATTAAATTTATAAATTTGTCTATGGAAAATGATTTATTTGGTTATTTTCATATTTTTTTTTTTTTTTTAACTATAATATAGAAAAGAACTTATAAAAGATTTTTAAAATAACGTAAAAAATGATTAATTATAGTAAATACTTCTCCAAATCGGCTTCGTAATTAGATTATTAATAAAACAATAGACAATGGCCAATACAAAATTCACCTCAATTAATTACATTTATTAATTGCAAATATTTCGATGTTAATACAATAACATCATCGTCAGTGCATTCATATTTTCTCCGAATTCTGTCCATATTAATTCAAGTAAATACTAATAATAATAATAATAATTAATAATATTAATCTAATTACGAAGCCAATTTGGAGAAGTATTTACTTGAATTAATATGGACAGAATTCGGAGAAAATATGAATGCACTGACGATGATGTTATTGTATTAACATCGAAATATTTGCAATTAATAAATGTAATTAATTGAGGTGAATTTTTGTATTGGCCATTGTCTATTGTTTTATTAATGATAGTACTAGAACACCTTAAAAATAGATAAAGAAGTTGCATAAGACCCAAATTTGAACTAGGACCTATTAATAATTTCATCATATCTATTGAAAGGTTTTTCATAATATATGCCACATAAAACATGTGACAGATATCTTATCATATATCTTATATGGATACATTTATTTTGACAACATTTTTAATAATTTTGTTTTTTTTTTAATTTTGAAAAAACTAAATACGTAAATTTGAAAGTTTTGAAAATACTAATAATATGAATTATTGGGTTATAGGGTGTCTCGTACATGGACTCTTGGGTTCGCTTTAAGTCTCAAGTGAAGAAAATGTATTTCAAATGATTTGGCTAGCATTTGATATGAATAGGGATGGGGTCTAAAAGGCCTTAGATGCCGTAAAAGATCTTGAGCAAATTAAAAAATAATATTTTATTTTATTTACCTTAAGGTCTTTTTCGCCATCGGAGGCCATTTATACTTTGTTCCTATTTATTTCAATTGAATGGAAACCTTTTTAATTGGCCCAGGGGCCAATTAAACTAATAAAAGACCATTTGAAACTAATAAAAGATAATTCACTTGATATTTTTTATTGCTGTAGGGATTCAATCAGTATTCGAACGTCGCGACGTTGCAGCCAGGAAGTTTAATAAAAATTTTATTTAATTTTTGATTCACCGACGTTTCAGTCGCCAATAACGACCTTCATCAGGTCAAATATTGTTTAATTTCCTGACTTTAACGTCCTTTGAATCCTGATTAAAAGACCATTCACTTAATAATGAATAAGTTTACACATTGTTATGCTACTCAATCTGCTAGCCCTTATTTAGGGCTTTTTCTCTAACAAAAGATTTGGTCCATTTGATGCTTAATAAATATTATAGATGGTTTTATCATGGTAAGGTGAATTTCTCTCTGAACCGATTTTCCCTTAATAGCTTTTTGGCCTAGATGATATTAAAAAGCTTTATTTTATTTATACTTTAGCCGAAATATACACCTGGAAAACTTAAATATATAATAAAGTGCATTTGTCTTTTGTTATATTAAATATTCGTCTTTTAAAGAAAGAGCAAAAAAAAAAAAAATTCGGGCCACCCTGTATAATATAAGGATAATATATTATTCACCAAATCGTTTATCAAGTTTTTCAGGTATCTCCTCTCACAAAGAAGACGGAGACTATGCCTTTAAAAACACTTCGTTCCATTTTTCTTAAGTGTTTTTTTTCTCTCTCTTTCTCTCTCTTACTTCTGAGGGGTAAATTAATTTTTCCCAATGATAAATTATTATATTTCTCGCTCGTCGAGAAATTTATAAACCGTTAAATGTTTTCTCGTCCCGTTTGATCTTAAGACGCAGTCGGCCACCTATTTGAAGGTGAAATACAAGATTTAATGATGAATTTTTAAGGCCATTGACTTGACGTAAATTTACTTGGATTACTTTTTTCCTGGAACTATTCAAGTAGTTGTTACTATTTTTGTAAAATTTGCAAAATCACTTTTGCGTAGCGTGGCGTGAGAAAGAATTAATATTTTCGTAGCGTAGTAGTCGGTTTTTCCTTTGAAATTTGGCCAAGTTTCACTCTACCTTTAAATAAGAGGTAAAAAATTAAAGATTTTACTTCTCAAATGTTACCAATTAATAAAATAGTATTTTAGAAATTATTTTTGACTAATTTCTTTCCTTTTTTTTATCTTTTCATATATCATTAAAATGTTTTTAGTGGAAATTCAATCATATGTTTTAGAGTGTCAAAAAGTAAAAATCTGATGTGTCTGGTCGCACCAGATTTTTTGTGTCGAAATATATTTAGTTTCCGATACTACCTTAGTTCCAAACTTGAACACTTGTATTTCATAAGTAAAAATATTAAATACATCAGTAGCCTATTTCAAACAATTTCCATGAAAAATTTTATTGGTACACTTTTTAAAAAAAAGTAATTTATTTATGGATTTTAATCAAAATCGTTGGAGCAAATTTTCAGAAAATCAAAAAAAAAATTGAAAAAATCTCAACTTTTCCCTATGAAGTACAAGAGTAAAGCGTGTTTCATAAGATTTCAAGGGCAATATGAGAATATACATTTTAGAGACCACGTAAAAAATCATTGATTTTTGAATTTTAATCAAAATCAAAATTGAAGCGAATTTTGAGAAAATCGAAAAAAATTGAAAAAGTACATCAATCAAGTACTAGTACTTTTTGGCCGATTTTATTCAAAAGCTTATTTTGAGTGTCCAGGACCTAACTTAAATATAAAATTTCATTCCGGTAGCTCATTTCCTTCATGCTATCGTTACACACACACACACAAACAGACGAATTTGCGGGACCCACTTTTTTGGACTCAGGGGACCTCAAAACATGTATTTCCATCAAAATCTCGACATCGAATTTTTGACAAGATCTCAATACTTTCTCTCTTTTATATATTTCATATATCGACCCTGTTATGCATTAGTGTGTCAAGCGCCAAAAAATTAAAAATTGAGTTAAACAGGGAATATTCTTTCAAATGCTATAATTAATAGTATTTTTTATGTAATAGGTCATAAAAAAATTTATATTTAATGTTACTTGCACAATCGACAAAAAAAATTATATATAATCCAATGAAAATAAAAAAACTTTAATGTTAATTTTCTCACAACTCGGTAGATGGCGCTTGACACACTAATGCATAACAGGGTCCATATAGGGTAAGAGAAAGTAAAAATCTTAAATTTTCTTATGCCAAGCCCTTAGGTACAGAGGTAGTGGTCCCGCTTCTTGCACTAGGGACAAGAGATTTACTTAGCATCTTAAGCGACAATTATCAGGTTGAATAAATAAGGACCGGATCTAAATCCTTTGCGCCCGGATGCGGGATTGAAAGGAGCAATATCAAATTTAATTTTTTTTATATCAAAATATTACTATTAAAGATAGTAAATATTTTGGATGTAAAAAGGTGTTAATATCAAAGAAAATAAAATATTTTTATATTATTATTATTTATTGATATATTTGATCAGTGAATAAATAATCTAGCGATGCATAATTTTAATTTTAAAAGCTTTTGGTTATTTTAAAATGGTTTAAATAAGAACGGTGTAAAAACAAACAAAAAAAGTAATTCGCTCACAAGAGAGTTTCGATGAAAGATTGATCTAAACATAAACAAAACGTTTATCAAAAAACATCTACAGCGCCAATGTTTCGTTTTATGACTTTTTTAAGAGAAGGTGATATAATATTTTTGAATTCCTTTTTCTTTTACTTTGTAAAAATAAAATTTTAAACAAAATAATATTATATTGATAGGCTTTGAAGAGTGAAACTGTCAATAATCCTCTTTTAACGCTCCTTCCAGAGGATGTCTTGCTTCACCATCTCCTCTTAGGCCCAATGCACACGGTGCAACTCAAAAGAAACTCGTTTGCAACATATATCGTCAACTAGTTTGTTTTCAGTTTGATTGTGTGTATTTGAATGGGACACTGCACACGGTGCAACTCTATGACAAAAGTTTGCAACGCGTTGGCGACGCAACACCAATGCAACTGACCGTGTCGACTTGAAAGCAACTTATGTTGCAAACTCAAATCGAACTGGCGGTAAAATACAAAATGTATTTATATAATTATTTATTAAATTCAAAACCCCGAAAGGGGATTTGAATTTAATATTACATACGTGATGTATATAGGCCTAATATCTTAAATATTATATATAGCCTATAAATATAATTGCTTATTTAAAAATTTATTTATTTAATAGCCTATTCTGTTATTTTTCATCTTTTTTTTATTAAATAATTTCCAAAAAATCTAACCATAAACTAAATTAATTACATTTTAACAAATATATAATATTTCTATAATTTTCTCTGGAATTTGAAAAAATAAATTTAGTTTAATACCACTCTTTGGGCCTTTGAAATGACTCTTTTAACATTGTTTTTCATTTGAATGATATTTTATTCTTCCCCGTAAATTTATTTCAAAATAAACTTAAGAAATCTAATTATAGTTATTTTAATAAATATTTTTACTAAATATTAAGTAAAAAATATTTCTTAATTAAATATTTTAAAAACTATATTTTATTAATTAAAAAAATATTTGAAATTCATTTGTCTTGACTACATATATTTCCTTCAATTTTTAATAAAAAATATTAGTTATTTCAATATTAATAATATTTTATATTATTATTACTTAAATAAACCCTTAAATTGCCAAAAATATCTTTATTAAGTAACCGAACAAACAGCTGATTGAAAACGTCGGCCATTTTGGGTGCAACTTGAGTTGCGTTCGTGTGCGGACCTCCATGCAATATCTGTTTGAAACGCGACTAGTTGACGATATATGTTTGCAATGAGTTTCTTTTCAGTTGCACCGTGTGCATTGGGCCTTAGAGTATTATTTTATTTTAGTGGATATTTATTTATAATGAAATAAAAAATCACTCTTTCTTATTTTAGGCTTAAACTTATCTTTGTTAATAAAGAGATAAGGCTATTTATTAAAATAAAAAGCGAATTTATTTTAATTTATTATTTAAATTTATTTTAAAATTTTACCTTTTTTATATCTCAGATTTTTTTTCAGGCGCAGATCATGTGATTAGGTAACCTCATAAAAAAAGTTTATGTCAATGTCATTATACGAACGAGTGAGTGTATTTACAGATATTTTATGGCCGCTCTTTGCAAAAAAAAAGTAGAAATGGGTTAAAAAGAATCCCTATTGTTTTTGGATAAAATCCAGAATTTATTTTGGAAATTAAAAATTTTCTAATTTTATAGTTATATACTTGCGCTTTGAGTTTATTCATTTTGTTAAAATATTGTTTTACAAATTTAAAGAACCATAAAGATCTACCGTATATTATAATTGTTTTATTCCAGTCAATGAAAAAACAAAAAAATTCACTTCTAAGTTGTTTTCAAGAGTTCTTGAGAGCATTTTTTTTTAATTCAAAATTTCAAAAATTAGAAGCTTGATATTACGAGCCCCAACAGTTTTACTAAATTTTAATAGAATAATGGAGATACAACTCATGAATCTATTTTTTTATAATAATAATAGCAGAGTGCCTTCTGTCCGCCTGTCATGCTCTGCTTGACCAACTTCCCGTTGGAATTTTGAAACGAAATTTGGCACTCTTATAGAAGACATAATGGAAAGTCCGGGAAAAATACTCGAGTCCTGAAATTCCTATAACTTCTTTGTAAATATATCAATAGGGAGTCCAGGCGGTCCTAAAGTTATGATTTCTCCCATAGGAAATGTAGAGAGAAATCTTTATGTATTCTTTGCATTTGTGTATTCTATGAACTGGTTCTATGGCACTGGATTGGAATAGTAGTAATAATAATTAAGAAAAGGCTCGGACCCGCCGTAAAAAACACTCCCACTTTTTTCTCATTCACACTCACACACACATGCACACAGTATTTTCGGCAACTCAGGCCATATAAGACTGGCGATATCCGTTATTGATTAATTATACATGTTGGAGGTCCAGGCATTCTTATTTAAGCCATGTGGTATCCAAAAATAAATTAAATAAAATCATTGGATTGTCTGGGGTCCGAACCCGCGACTTTTGGTATACGGGGTTAGCACGCTAACCCCTACACCAAGCCCGAAAGCGTTAAAATGATAAATTTTGAAGGCTCCAAAAATTACATCTTTGTCTCCGGGTTCATACAACAAGTGTTTTACCAGGTTCATATTAACTATACGAATAAATTAAAATTAACGTATACCTACTACATGTATATAAACAATATGCAATCTTAGAATCTGAAAAAACTTCACTTTTTCTTTTTGAGGAGTTAATCAGAAACGTTGAATATCTTAGTGGGTTCAGGGGCAGTATATTAATTCTACTAAATAGAATAGTTTAAATTTAAAATTCGAATATATGCCCTTCAGAAGTGAAAACATTTTTATGAAAATATTTTTAATAAAACCTGGAGGGAAAATTTTTTTTCTCATTTGGGATTTAGGAATAAAGCTCAAAAGCTTCAGGAGTTTATCTCTCCTCCTATTCTTTTCCTATCGATTGCGAGTTGATTTGAAATGGTTGCTTTGGTATCTTTTTCTTTATAAGTGTGTCTGTTTTTAAATGAAGTTTATCTATTTGTGGATATGAGATAAATAAATTAAACCATTCTTAAGATATATTTAAGTTAATTATGCATCGCTTCATTTAATAAGATGTTGTTTTTTATTTATTTGTTATTTCATTCATTTTTAAGAATTTTAAACTCAAATTCAGAAAAGCTTTTCTTAAAATGAAATTTAAAAATATAGGAGAGACCGCTGAAGTACAGACCTCCCAGCTAGTCCCTAATGAAAATAAGAGTATTTTTGCGCTAGGCTTCTAACATCATGTATTTTTGAAAATGACATTCACATCGTATTCCCTCATTTAACTTTTCTTCATCTGAAATGTATATATTTACTTACTAGCAGGTATATTCTCTAAAAACAGGCGTTAAAATTTAAAATAAACAAATGGATGTTAAAAAGTAATGTAAGCGTTAAAAAAGCTATTCAAAATCACTTCCTTGCCTCAAATAGCTATTCTGTAAACAAAAATTTAAAGCCAAAGCGTTAACATTTAGTAAATAGAACAGTGTTAAAAATTAATGCCATGTCTAGGGTTGCCCTTAATATATTAACATCGTGTTTAAAATAAACATGGCGTCCTTAACCTAAAAAGTAAGGTTATGATTTTGATAGCTTTGAAACTATAAGCAACATGTTAACGTCGCTGTTAAAACTTTGTTTAGAGAATAGTATTTTTTTAACGCTGATTGTTTCTACATTACTTTTTAACACCCATTTGTTTATTTTAAATTTTAACGCCTGTTTTTAGAGAATAGACCTGTAGGTGTGTAGAGGATGTGAGAAACATTAAGAAGTTGAGTATTTATGTGAAAAAAAAATATAAACCATCCGACAGTTCAATCATTCAAGCAATTTTCACCGTTGATTTATCTTCCGGTCATTTTGGAACATCAATAAAAAAAAAAAATGGGTAGTAGTAGAATCCGTCAGAGTCGAGGGTTGGTTGTAGTATGTTTCGAATGAATTTCTCGGCTGGCCAAAATAGCAACCCAGATACCTGACTGAATGCTCTTGGCATCCGCCAGCAGCTGGTCCATTATGATGGCTTTATGGCGCCATAATTTTGACGCCGGCAGCAGTAGAAAAAAAAAAAAAATTAATCCCGACTACGAGGAGGTCATTGACTATAAAATCGGAGTATTTTTAGTCCCCTTCTCACCTGGGTAAACTTTTCGGGAAGAGGTGGAGGCAAACTTGGCACTCTTGGCCCTTTGACATATTTATGAGCCGGGGATCGTTTTTAGAGCGGGAAAGAAATTTGTCCACACTATGTCGTCGTCCATGTCTGATTATGAGATATGCTATTTTTCTCATAAAAAAATTACAAATCTTTTAATGTTATAATTATTCTAATTTTTTTTTTATGAATTACTACTAGACCATTAATCTGAAATTTTGGAAGCAGTGTAAATATTAATAAAAATCATACGACAAAAACAAGGTAAAAATACCAATCATTGCTCATGTTACTTGACATTTGCATTCATAAATTGGGAGTAGGCCTACTTTAGTGGAGTATTTTGCATTTTTTTAAAATAAATAAAGGCTAAGTCAAGGCAGTGTCATTTCATTCCATATAACACAGTTTTTTTTAACTATTTAAGATAATACCTATTATAAGTATAATCAAATGCTAATATTATTTCATTTAATTTATTACCCTTAACTTTCAAAACTGATTGTAATATCTACAGAGCTGAAGGGCTGTCGTTATAAAAACTAAAAATATCATTTCAACTATCAACATTTGATAACAATTAAAACTAATAAATGTGAAAAAAAAAACTTGAAATATAGCTTTTGTGGTTTGAATTATTATTATTGGGGGAATTTTTAATTATAGACCACATTTTGTATTAATTATTAATTAAAAATATAAATACTGTACAACGTTTCGACTGCTTATTCTGCAGTACTATGCACTTGCTTCGTCTCAAGTGAAACTGCCTAAATAATCTTTTTTTTTTTTAATTTGTCTGTACGCTGGTTCCCCGATGCCACGACCCTAAGTTATACCGTGTTTGGCATTGAATCTCTGCAACGATCTTGGTGGTTGGTGGTTTTCACTCTATTGTCCCTCTGACGTGTTTAAATTAAAAAAAGACTTTTAAAACAAATTTTTATTCCTGTTTTATTGATTATTAATAATAAATAATTGATATTATTAATAATACATTTAATTTTTCTATTTCCGAAGACAGAGATTTCCAACCGATGGAAATAAATTATTCTCTTTCTTTTTTAAATGCTTTTATTTAACTTACTCTTTCAAGGTCACCAACTTTATGGCTTTGTTAAGGACACTTCCCGATGGGCTAGAGGTGTGAAATGTAATACTTAAGAGTCATTTTTAATGACGCCACTATATGGTGGTTTTGATCAAAATAGACCAAACTAATGTGGTACTTTATTTGAAACCCTTCGCGAATTAATGTAATTTCAAAAGACTTCCCGTTGGGCTAGAGGTGTGAAATGTAATACTTAAGGGTCATTTTTGATGACGCCACTATATGGTGCTTTTCATAAAAATAGACCAAACTAATGTGGTACTTTATATGAAACCCTTCGCGAATTAATGTAATTTCAAAAGACTTCCCGATGGGCTAGAGGTGTGAAATGTAATACTTAAGAGTCATTTTTAATGACGCCACTATATGGTGGTTTTGATCAAAATAGACCAAACTAATGTGGTACTTTATTTGAAACCCTTCGCAAATTAATGTAATTTCAAAAAGACTTCCCGATGGGCTAGAGGTGTGAAATGTAATACTTAAGAGTCATTTTTAATGACGCCACTATATGGTGGTTTTGATCAAAATAGACCAAACTAATGTGGTACTTTATTTGAAACCCTTCGCGAATTAATGTAATTTCAAAAGACTTCCCGTTGGGCTAGAGGTGTGAAATGTAATACTTAAGGGTCATTTTTGATGACGCCACTATATGGTGCTTTTCATAAAAATAGACCAAACTAATGTGGTACTTTATATGAAACCCTTCGCGAATTAATGTAATTTCAAAAGACTTCCCGATGGGCTAGAGGTGTGAAATGTAATACTTAAGAGTCATTTTTAATGACGCCACTATATGGTGGTTTTGATCAAAATAGACCAAACTAATGTGGTACTTTATTTGAAACCCTTCGCGAATTAATGTAATTTCAAAAGACTTCCCGTTGGGCTAGAGGTGTGAAATGTAATACTTAAGGGTCATTTTTGATGACGCCACTATATGGTGCTTTTCATAAAAATAGACCAAACTAATGTGGTACTTTATATGAAACCCTTCGCGAATTAATGTAATTTCAAAAGACTTCCCGATGGGCTAGAGGTGTGAAATGTAATACTTAAGAGTCATTTTTAATGACGCCACTATATGGTGGTTTTGATCAAAATAGACCAAACTAATGTGGTACTTTATTTGAAACCCTTCGCAAATTAATGTAATTTCAAAAGACTTCCCGATGGGCTAGAGGTGTGAAATGTAATACTTAAGAGTCATTTTTAATGACGCCACTATATGGTGGTTTTGATCAAAATAGACCAAACTAATGTGGTACTTTATTTGAAACCCTTCGCAAATTAATGTAATTTCAAAAGAGTTCCCGATGGGCTAGAGGTGTGAAATGTAATACTTAAGAGTCATTTTTGTTGACGCCACTATATGGTGATTTTGATCAAAATAGACCAAACTAATGTGGTACTTTATATGAAACCCTTCGCAAATAAGGCCCTATTAACTATAGTTTTGAATTTTGATATTTACGAGTCATTTTTTTATGATAATGAATAATTTTTCAATTGAACCAAATCAATACAGGCCAAACTAATGTGGTACTTTATCATATTGATGATTTTTGATAAGACTAAAAGACTAAAAAGCTTAAAATAAAAATAAAATAAAAAAAAAGATTTTTAAAAAAATACTTTTATTTAAATTGAACTAAAAAGAGAGAAATAAGAAAGAAATAATTTAATTGTTCTTGTTAAAATTTTTTAATATTTATGACTTAAAATAAAAGCGTGGGGCGCGAGCCTCGGAATCACTTCGAAGCGCCCCACGCTTTTATTTTAAGTCAAATATTAAAAAATTTTAACAAGAACAATTAAATTATTTCTTTCTTATTTCTCTCTTTTTAGTTCAATTTAAATAAAAGTATTTTTTTAAAAATCTTTTTTTATTTTATTTTTAATTAGCCATTCATTTTAATTTTAGAGTCGTTATAAGAACATAAAAAAATACAAACAAATTAAAAATTCATTAATCTAATTTTTCTATGAGGAAATAGGTATTTAGTAATTAAAAAACAAACAAACAAAAGGCCTACGAAATTTGTTTTAATATAAAAAAACATTATTTAAAAATACGGTGTATCAATATTCTAAAAAATTTAGTTTCATAATAGTAATGGGGGGGGGGAGGGGGGGGGGCTGTGCCCCCCGTATCACCCCAAAAAAAAAAAAAAATTTTTTTTTTTTTTTTTTTTTTTTCCTATAAAAATTTTTTTTTTACCTTCCATTTCCCAAATATATATTTTATTTTTTTTTTTTAATTAAAATAATAAATAATATTTTTAGAAAATATTAATTACCCCCCCCCCCCCTCCCCCCAAAGGAGGGGGCCCCCCCAACAAGAAGTCTGGCTACGCCCATGATAGTAATTACGTTTTGTTTTTAAAGAAACATAGAATAATTTGTTTTGAATTTAATAATATTCAAAGAAATTAATTTATGAATAGAAAATATAAGAAATTAATATTTTTTTTAACCTGATTAACGATCCAAGTTTTTTTTTCCCCGACTTTATATCAACGTTTCATATTAAGTGTTAGTGGATTTAAAATGTAATAATATATATTTTCTTTCATTTAAAAATATTATTAATTTTTTTTTATTTTCGTTCTTTGATAATCCTAATAATAATAAATATCTTAAAATCTCCCACCCACCTTTCGTAAAATTTTTAGAAGGTGAAAAGTGACAAAGACGTCAGAGCAGTTGAGGGGGGGGGGGAATTTTGCGAAATCCCAAACGAAACCATCATATATTTTGCCGCCCCCACCCTGGTCTCCATATTTAACTTTTAAAATTAGTCTTAATGTAATTTAGATGTGCTAGGAAAACAGGTGCTTCGCTTTTAGGTCGGCCTGAACAAATTTTCAACACAAAGACATATCATCCACTTAAAAATATAAAATTTTTTTTTTGTTTAAATTTAGGCTACCATTTAAATTTCATTAAAACTGTATATTTAAAACATCTAGAAAAAACTAGAATTGACGGAAGTTGAATTGTTTATTTAAAAAAGAAGCAAAAAAAAAAAAAAAAAAATCATCTATTGTCTCAAGAAAAAAGTTGAAAAATTCAAGAACAATAAATTTGTCTAATGAACAATTAATGACACTGCTGGCAATTTTTTATTTCATATTCTTTCTGCTTCTGAGTATAATTTATAAAATTTCTCAGGTACCTACACTTTTAAAATACAAGTTGCTTATGCTGGCGTTCAACAGCTTTGTTTTTCTTGTGCTACTTGTTCAAAGCTGCTTGCCCGGGCACGGACTAGAGCGGGTGATCCCGAGGAATCAGCGTGTTGAACATCCCCTGGTAGCTACCGGTATATATCAATTGGTTAAATATATATGTTTAAATAACCTTAAATGGCCTCAGCAGCCGAGAAGACAATTCAAAATAAACGCTGCTTGCTGTCACTTTTGTTTTTTTGAGCTGGCCATTTCAGAATTCACTCACAAGTCAGACGAGTCATTTTCAATTGTGATATGATTACAATACAAAAGTTCTTAAAGATTCAAAATACTTAAGCTTACTTAAAGGTCTATATATTTTTTTTTTTTAGAAATTAATTTTAACCTAGTATATAAATTTTTTGTTATTATTTCTTTTTCGGGATCGGAGGTCATTTAGACCCCGTCCCTATTTTTTTCAATCGATTGGTATCCAATTCAATTGAAATAAATTTTGTCGCCTGGGACGGGATGCGAACCCGCAACCCTTGGTACAAATGGCCAGCACGCTAACCACTTCACCAAAGCTATATAAAAATTATAACTTACCTTAACAGATGAAGAGAAGAGATGAAATCGAGGCGAGAAGATAGGAGAAGAGGAAATAAGGGTGGGGGAAGAATAAACAAACTTCTGGCAGCAAAGCCATAATTCAAAGTTGCAAGTCTATTGGCCATTTGCCATTCTCTGTCTCTGTCTCTCTCTCTCTCTCTCTCTCTCTCTCTTTCTCTTCCACATAAATGCACTTAAAGTGTCGAAGTGATTGTGGGGGTGGGGTGGGTACTTTCATTTGGTCAATCATCATTCAGTAGTGTCAAAAGAGAGAGCGAGAGCCAAAATCATTGATTATAAATCGTTTGCTTTTGTTCACTTCTATACACAACCGAATTGATATGCCCTCCCCCCCTTGCCTCTCCCGCCATATCGGCCGTTTTAAGGGTAATTTATTATACTAAAATACATATCCCACTAGTAACCGTTAATAACATTAAAATATGATGCAGATAATTTTGGCATTAATAGTCAAACATTTAAATTAATTATTCTTATGCACTAAATTTTCAAATTAAATTGCATTAAGAAGAAATTGATTTCAATTACTGAATTGAAAAAAAAAGTATTATTAATGTACTAACAATTGTAAGAGAATAAAATTTAAATGTATACAAAATATTTGGAGCCGTGTAACATTCATAAATCAAAAAATGTCAACGAGTCTGGCTGTAGAGAGGAAGAACAACCATTAAGATCTTCCTTGTCAAGCAAGACCAATAGTAATGAAACTTGGATAGGTTACCGTGAGGAATCCACCATTTAATTGTTGTACTAATTTTATTTTTACTCAGCGAAAATAAGATAGTAACTTTTCCAGCCCAACGAGAACGTATTAAAACATTATTGAAGAGATCCGCTCTGTAACTTATAATCAAAACTTGAGATTTTGGTTGGATACAAAAATAAACAAAAATAAAGGAAGGAAGCCTGACAGGACACAAGGGCGGATCAAGAGGAGTTTTTCGAAGGGGCCTTTGGCAGAAACTTTTGATTTTAACGTATTCCTCAGACGTGAATTGATAAAATGTAAGTTTTTTGTTTTTTTACCTATTGCAGGAGTGGCTATATAATTCGATATGGGTGCGTTTCTTCGACATTCCCCATAGAATACATGTTAAATTTCAATTTTTTAATAACACTAGTCGACAAGGTTTTTTTCACAAGAAATCTGATAAGTGAACCTAGTACATTTTTTCATTCTGAATTCAGATATGTAGTTAGAATTTTTCCATCAGGCACAGTTTTAGAGATATAGAGCAAAATAGATTTTGATTGAAAATGGGCTCGGCTCTAAAACGGCTTTTATTTAGAATGTTCAAATTAAAAATATGCAGATAGTTAGAATACATATAAATTTTAAGTTTCATCCCAATCGGAGGTCATTTAGACGTGCCGCAAACGGCTTAAAGTTTTAAAAAATTGTATTAGGG
Organism: Euborellia annulipes; assembly: GCA_023213315.1. Lineage (NCBI taxonomy): Eukaryota > Metazoa > Arthropoda > Insecta > Dermaptera > Anisolabididae > Euborellia > Euborellia annulipes. Next base: position 4,144 of record JAKCPI010024355.1, on the reverse strand, counting down.
GTGACGAAATTTTCAAGATTTTTTTTGCTTTGGTCACCCCTAATACAATTTTTTAAAACTTTAAGCCGTTTGCGGCATGTCTAAATGACCTCCGATTGGGATGAAACTTAAAATTTATATGTGTTTTTTAGAGCCCATTTTCAATCAAAATCTATTTTGATCTATATCTCTAAATCTGTGCCTGATGGGAAAAAACTGAAATGATATTTGAATTCAGCATGAAAAATACTTCTAGAATTTCATATCTTCATTCTTGTGAAAGAAAAAAAGTTCATTTTTGTCGACTAGTGTAATTAATTACACGATAACCCTGCTTCAGATCTGCTTCAAAATTTTATTTTATACCTACTGATAGTGATTAATAACATATTAAAAAATTAACTTTTAATCTAACAAAGTGTTTTAACGTCCGAACAACCTTAATCTCCAAGAAAAATATTTTTCTCAAATAAACGCCTGAATGGTAGGCAATTGTTGTGGCATGTTTCTCTGATTTTTACTTTCTCTTATTTTACATTTAATTTCTTAACACTGAACGCACACAGATACTGTACAGTTTTTACGAAATGTATGCATGACCTGCCTATTTAAAAACATGTACATAGATCAGAACCCACCAAACAAAAATCTATGTCTGAGACGGAAAATGACGAATGTCTTGTCCAGGCCAATTTAAAATCATGTTGATTAGAACACACCAGACTGTCTTGTACGTTCCGGTCTAAATTTAGCCTTAGTAATCATTTTAAACATATAACAATATTTAATCATTTTTCTTTTTACTGTATTAGAAAAATGTAGATGTTTATAAAGAACTAAAAATTATAAATACTTGTATATTTATAACACAAAACAGTTTTTTTCCCTTTTATAGTAAATAACGAGGAAAATATTCTTTGGATTAAAGAGAGAAGTGGATAAAATGCCGGTGGAAGGGGTAAGAGAGTTAAGCCAGGCTGGATGTGCACACACATGCATAAGGGGCAAGGGGAAGTAGGGAGTGTTTTGGAGCCAAGCCCAAGCATTAATTGCGTCAATCCCTGTAAAGTACTTGTAAATTACTTGGTTTTATTTGAACACGCTTAAGTGAAAGACTCGACGAGAGAGAAAGAGTATAAAATGCGTTTAGAGTGATATTAATAGAATATCATCTCATAATATAATAATAAAAAATCTCATAATATTATATTGATTGTATAATGAGAGGCGTACAAATATATGTCAAACAATTAAATTTTAATTTGATTTTTGTTATTTATTTTTAAAATAAAAAAATAGTTGGTGTTTGTTTTTTTTTTTTTTTTTAATTGGAAAAAATCTGGTGTCACTGGCGCAAAGCACACAACTTCCTCTTTCCTTCGAAGAAAGTTGTGTACCGGAAAATGAATTGGAAAAATCTGAAATATATCAGTTCCTGCGAATCCTGAGTACAAAAAGTTACTTAGCGAATGGGTAGGGGAGAGGCTCCTCAAAATGGCAACCAGAATGGAAAAAATAAATAAAATTTTTCTACATTATGTAGCGGCTAGAAAATATAAAAAAATTTTTATTTGTCGTCCTGGTTGCCATCTGAGGAGATGCTCAGGGGCCCACATCTTGTGAGTTCGTGGATGGCGACCACGAGCTGCCCTAGCTGGGACTGACAGTACTTCTTATCTTTGCATATCAGTCCCTTTCCTTGTATATTTTCAACAGGCTTCAGACCGTGCGACGGGCCGGCCTGTTCTATTCCTTCCCGGTCGCACAAACCCCCACCCCCTCCGCCGACCCTGCACCACGGAATTAAGGCAAAGAAAGAAGAAGAAGAGATACCATCTGAGGAGGATTTTCTCATTTGCCAATTTAATATATATATATATATTTTTTTTAAGAAAAAATTTCAAATTTTATTCATAACGATTGAAAAATACAAAATTATTTTTTAGCGTGAGGAAATTTCTCCTTAGTTTATTTTTCAAGTTTTTATATGCCGATGAAGTTTCATCTTAAATTTTGGTCAAATCGAATGAAAAATAAAAAATCATTTTCAGGGGGATAGAAACTTACCCCTGGAATAGTTAATGTTATTTTTTTTTACTCTGAGGATCCTCAAATTTTATTTAAATCGAAAGAAAAATAAATAAATAAGTTTTTTAGGGGGAACTAATAAATCTATCTATGGAAATATCTCCAGTTGTTTCGGAGAAGATGGTAAGGACATCCCATATTTAGGTTTGAGTAGAGATTTCAGGATGAAAATTTGCTTTTGACTGAGGGACTGAGAGAATTCTACTATGGTATGTCTGTTTCTTTCGTGATTTTTAAATACAACACATATTAGGGGTGGCGCTGTGAATTTTATTAACGAAAATATATTAAATAATTGTCTTCAATCTCAAAAAATTTCATGGCTTCTTATTAGCTTCTGAGATATATTGGTACAGATGATAGCGATTTTTTATATTTTTAAATTCCTATTTTTAATGAACGTTTAAACATTTTGAAATAAAAATAATACTTATTTTTTTCTCTCCCTTATTAAATAAAAAATTTGATTGCAAAATACCTGACTTCTGTAAAAGTATCTTCCCTAAACTTGGAATCTGATAGGGAAAGGTTAGAGGGTTATATTCTCCCCCTTTGCGAGTCTCTCTCTCTCTCTCGCTCCCTATCGTCCTTGCCCTTCATCCCTTCCAACAAAAACCTTTAATTTCGCCGAGATGAGCGCCTTTCATGGCTAGTAGGGTTTTTGCACCCCTTTTCACTCTGAGGTGTTTCTGCTTAGGTCAGTGAAATCCCCTTGAGGGTGGATGGAGGCTGCAGCCAGAGACATCTGTCGCCTATTCTTCACACCTGCTGTCGCAAGAAGAGACATGCTATACAGATATATATTTATATATTATATAAAGAGAGAGAGAGAAAACTGATGTTAAATTTGATAGTTCGTAAAAAGTTCTAAAGATTTATGTTATTATTATTAAAATAATTAAAATAAATTTTTAAACGTAAAGTAGATTTCATTTGCACTAGCGCACTATTTATATTTTTTTTTTTCTAATTGAGTGAAAATTTTTTTAATAATTTATAAATTAAGAATTTATCTGATTTTATAGTTAAATTATATTCTTTCTTATATCTCTAGTAATTTTTGTCCATTTTTTTCGATTTCTCCCCCTCTTCAATATATTTCTGTTTGCAATTTATCAATGTCTGATGGACGGACATATCTGAAATGTCGTCTAACTATTGATAAAAGTTTATATAAATATTCTCTCTCTCCCTTTAAGGTCCACTCTATATATTTCCGAGATGTCAACATGACGACAAATGGACCAAACGACATGCGCACCATCTGATTTTAAGTTGAAGAATGAAAAGACCAGGAAGAAATCTAAATTTTTCTATGAAAAAAAGAAGATATTTATTGCTTCGAAAATATTTGTTTATTCTCATGGCATTTAAGTGAAATTTTGGCATTTCAATTTTTTTTTTTGTTTGTTTTCTCAACGAAACCAATAATTGGGATTGCTTTCACTCCAATAAGTTGGAAACAGAAGCCAGATAAAGATGTGGACCAGGAAGAGATGTTGAAGAGGGGGGATGAGTCATTCATCTCTGGAAGGCGTCAATGCTTTGACAACGAAATCAATGAAGTTTGCGTTGAGAGGGTAGGCCTATGTCTGACTGGACAGTATCCCTAAAAGGGACCCAGGGACTTTTTCACAACAGCTAAAACATTTATATATAAAGTAAAATAAAATAGGAGAAATGTTTAATTACTGGTTTAATTTACTATGGCTTTAATTTTTCATAAAACAAGACAAAACTCAATGCTTTCCAATGGACAAATTTTGAATTTCCTGGGATTTTTTGCGGTTTCCTTTTGGAGAATTTGGGGCCCGAATATTTTTCCTGCACTCTCCCTAACGTCCTCTATAAGACTGCAAAATTTCGTTTCAAAATTACTGAGAGTTATGCATAAAGGAACCAAGCGCCATTATGAACGAAATTGAGATAAGACCCCCATCTTGTAGAGAAAAAAAAGATCTTCCTCGTTATTTAAATCACAACATTATTACTCTGTGCACTGTTTTTTGTATAAAACAAGTAAAAAAGTCATTGTCATTGGTTTTGTTTACAATTGTGCAAATGAAATGCCCCTTAT
>JAKCPI010024354.1:0-67902 GCA_023213315.1 Euborellia annulipes | reverse complement strand
TAAAACGAATATGTAGACTCAATATTAACCGAGATACGGCCAATCAAAGTTAGCCCAAGTTCTTCGATATGTAAAACAAATAAAAACTTTGATGGTCCGTATCTCGGTTAATATTGGGTCTAAATATTAGATTTATTAACCCAATCTTAGAAAATTTAATGCTCTACAAATTTGTCATGTATTAAAATTCACAAAATATGTTTAGTTTGCGAGAAATAAGCGAAAAACTGAAAAAAGTACACACATTTTGAGTTTTTTTTTTATTTTCCCCAACCCCTGTAGGCCCTACGAATTAAACAAAACCTAAAAATTGAAATTTAAGTTTTTTTCGGTGTTTAGAAGAGGAATTCGCATATTTTCTATTTAAAATTTATCTATTGTCCAAAGGGATGGTTTATGGTCTATCTTAAAAGACCCTCAGAACCCTACCTCAGGTAAATTCACACAGACAGTGCATATGTAGTGGTGAGTCAATTGGGCTGCCTAACTAGTAGGCGTCTTGCAAACTGGCCAGGGTGCAAATGTTTATGTTCCCCATGATATATTTAGACAGTCGACAGTATGGTACATTTGAATTTGAAATATTTATAAACTATATTTGTTTATTTATATTTTGTTACCATGGCAACCATTTCTCCTATCTTTTCTATGAAGTACAAAAGTAAAGTGGTCTTCAAAAGATTTCAATCACAAAATGAGAATATACGTTTTAAAGAGCATCTATCCCAGTGGTTCCCAACCTTTTTTGGCCCATCGCCCCTTTCTGGAGGTTGTCTATCACCCATCGCCCCCTTTTCATTTCATTGCTTGATTTAAAATTTTTAACAAAAAAAAGTACTTTATTTCAAAGTGAATCACGCAGACGTTTTCTTTTCAAAGTGAAAAAAAAACAACACGTGCTGAAATATTGACTGAAACGTTGAAATTTTCAAATGGAAGCCAGGAAAAAAATCAGACAAGAATTTAATCAATCTTTATCTTATTTATAATTTTGATTGCCGACGTTTCGGACGTAAATCGCGTCCTCCATCAGGACAATCGGTAGTTAGTAAAATACAGATGGCATCTTAACTACCGATTGTCCTGAGGAAGGACGCGATATACGTCCGAAACGTCGGCAATCAAAATTATAAATAAGATAAAGATTGATTAAATTCTTGTCTGATTTCTTCCTAAAGTAATATTTTTAAAATCTAACAATAATTTTATTTTTATGAAGAAAATAACAAAAATTATTAATTAATTCTAGATTGGGACGTTTCAATTCTAGATCGGAATTATCTTTTTTTATGACAATATTTCCTTTCCTCTTCAATCCTGACCATCTTTTAAATAGGAGATTTTTTTCTTTGATTTTAGTAAACTCTAATAATTTCCTCTTCTCTTTGAATACTCATTGCCTCCCACTTATTTATTGCCCCTCTGATATCCCAAATCGCCCCCAGGTTGGGAACCACTGATCTATTGATTTTAATCAAAATCGTTGGAGCGAATTTTTAGAAAATCGAAAAAAAAACTGAAAAAGTGCATCAGTAAAGTACTAGTACTCTTTGGCCGATTTTGTTCAAAAGCTTCATGTCACGCCCTAGGGGGGTGACTAACTTAAATATAAAATTTCAACCTCCTAGCTCAATTCTTCCATGCTTTAAATTGAACACACACACACACAGAGGCCATGTCGCGAAAACCACTTTTTTGGATTCAAAACGTGTATATCCATCAAAATCTCGACATCGAATTTTTGACATGAATCCAATACTTTCTCTCTATATATATTAACATAAAATGCCAAAAATTCCATGTCGAGATTAAAATTCATAAATCAATTATTTTTTTACAATTTCTTGAGTAGATATTCAATTGGAAAAGGAAACGGGAGCCTCCCCGGGAACAGCAGCCAGGATAAATAAAAAAACTTTATATTTCGTTGCCGACGTTTCGGGTGCTAGTCGCACTCATCCTCAGGGCACGCAAAATTATCAAAATGTAGCTACTGCTAATTGATTTCATGTTTATACATGTATAAGATGCTGAGAACAAACAAATACATGTATAAACATGAAATCAATTGCCAGTACCGTTTTAACTAAATTTTGACAATTTTGCGTGCCCTGAGGCTGCTGTTCCATAGGGACAAGGGCGGATACAAGGAAAGGGGTAAAGGAGGTAATTACCCCCCCCGAGATTTGAAAAATACCTTTTTTTTCGCAAAAAAATTTATTTTTAATGTAAAATTTTAAAAATTAATACTTAAAAATTTGATTTGTATTTATATTCTGGCAAACAAGTACAGAATGCGCCTTTAAATTACCGAAATTAAGAAAAAATAGTGTGCTGTGCAACGAGTCACACCAGATCACCCCCTTCCCCCGCCCTGAGAAACACCTCTGGATCCGCCCTTGCCTAGGGAGGCTCCCGTTTCCTTTTCCATTTATTTTTTTTACTTTCTCTTTAAAATGTATATTCTCATTTTGCCAATGAAATTGTTTAAAACACACTTTACTCTTGTACTTCATAGGAAAGAATGGGAGTAAAATATTAATATAAATTTTACATCTTTTAAATGCACTGTCGACATGACCCAAAAAACCTGGTGTGCCCAGCAGTCACACCAGATTTTTTTTATTCAAATAGCAATTTGTGAACATTCCAATGATTTCATTTTGTGATAGCAAGCATCTAACAAGCCAAAACAAAAAACAAATCCCACCACAAATATTTTAGATCACTCTAATCATAAACAAAAAAAACAAAAAAAAATGAATTCCACATCCTGTTTCATGTTCTCGATATTCATTTTTTTTTTTATTAAAGATATCATCTTTGATTTTTAATAAAGATATTTGCCCTAGAGGATTTAATTTTTAGCTGAGCTGAGGTGATAAATAAACAAAGAGCGAGATCGGGGGGGGAGGGGGCGTTTCCTATCTTGCTATCAATTTATTAGATTAATCCCCTCGGGGCAAAATAATTATTTTTCTAAAAAAATTCTCATTTTAAATTCCTTTATGATTTATTCATAGTGATTTTGTTACTCTAAAAAATATTAACGTTATGTTATTTACCTTAAATTTTTACTAAATAGAATAAAAAAAAAATGAGGCACTCGCGGGATTTGAACCGACGTTCTCTCCCTTGGTTTACACCATGGGGGGAGGGACAGCTCTATGGGAAGAATGTTTATAAGTTTCCTAGTTATATAACAATAGGTCATTTTGATAACTTACCTACCCCAACATAAAAATAGAAGCTGAAGGACAAACTTTGCTATTTCGCCCATAGGCTTTACATTGAAACGCTTTTAAATCAGGCTAATTAGCTTATAAATTTTAATTTTTTTAGCTATTTGATTAAATATTAATATAAAATAGGATCATTAGATTTATATAGGTGCTTATTTATCCATAAACAAGTTTAATTTGATGTGATTTAAAGGTAGAACAATTTTCTTAGGTTAAGGTGAAAATTTCTAATTTATCTATTTTTGTCCTTATTTAATATCTTTTGGAAAATCTGTCTGTTAATAGCTATTAAAAAATAAATAAAGACAAGGAAGGATGGGTTTTTATAAAATTACAACAAGAAATACCTGATATAATGTTTGTATTTATTTATTATATGTACATTTACCTTATAAAGATCTATGAAATAATGTGTTAAAACATATAATTATTATTTTTATAGGCCTATATTAATTTAATATAGAAAGATTAATATAAATATTAATTTAGTTTATCTGTTTTTTTAATCCCAGGAGTTTATTTTGCCTTTCTTCAGGTATATATGAGAATCTATCAGAGTAACTAAAAAAAAAAAACAAGTAATTAAGTAATTAAAATTTTAAAGTAGAAATATAAATTATTTCGAAAATAATGAATAATTGCAATGAATGAATGGAAATAAATATAGGTAAATGTAGAATGGGTGGTTGAATCATATTTGGAATAAGAAAAGTAAACATACCTTTAAACCCTTCCTTTGTTGTTCATATCGCTGTCTTTTTTATTTAAATATGTTTATTACTTAGATTATATCCGTTTATTTTAATTATAACACATATTCAAGCACTATTCAAGCTAGGAGAGACCCACTTGTCACTTGTGAGATGTTTCACCTTTGTTGATTATCCTAAATAATGTTTTGAATCATTATATGAAACAAAATAGATATTTTTATTTGTTATTTACCTGAGATAAAGTGTTTAAAGTGTATTTGAACTTCGTTTCAGTCAAATTTCTTGTTGTTTATTGAGCATAACCTCTGACACTGACAGTTCATTCAACTTATTTTATGTTTAAAATTTAATTCTGTAAAGAATCTGTACTTCTCTTGATATCCTTTACGAGCACAATTGATAATATCACAAAATTTTGGCATCTTTGAGTATTTGGAGAGCCTAAATAACTCAAAAACAAACATTATCATATAAATCCCTATGTAAAAGCATTGAAGTTTGTCCTTCAGCTGCTATTTTAATGTTGGGGTAGGTAAGTTATCAAAACGACTTATTGGAAATTTTCCTGTTTGGCTCACATCCTCTCTTTTTATTGATTTATTTATTAAAATACGATACAAAGAATCAGGGCCGGATCTAGGGGAGGGGGGGCAGTGGGTGCACGTGCCCCGGGCGGCAGATATCAGGGGGCGGCAAATTTTGCGTCTCTTAAAAAAAAGGTAAAATATTTTTTTCGGACGGGAAATTTGGTTCCGCGAAAAAAAAAAAATTTCGCAGAAAAATTTTTGAGATCAGGGAAAATTTTAAGGAGGGGGCGGCAAATTAAATTTTGCCCCCCTAAAAAATCTCCTAGTTCCGGCCCTGATGATATTGGGAAATCAATTGGCGTATGTTAAATTAAAAACTGAGAAAAATATTTAATTAGTATTTGAATCATTTTAAATTATTTTAAAAATTATATTTTATCAATTTAAAAATTGAAAAATTAAATCTCACAATTATTTTTTTATAATTCGTCATATATATTAAATTTCAACTTTCCTATTTTTGTCGTCATGGCTTGTGACGTCTCAACTTGTAGCGTCACGGCTTTTGACGTCACGACTTGTAACGCGACATGCTGATAGAGAAACTAAAAAATTTGTGTCGATCAAAATAAAGTTTCACTTTAAAAAAGTCGATGTTTTTTGTAAATGCTGAACTTTCTTTTTGGCTGGGTCAAAAAATTTGAAAAAATTCTCAGACATATGCTCAATAGGTACAAAAAGATGACAAAGTTTCAGCCAGGTCCAAAGTGGTCGAGTTGGCATGGAATGCCCCATATATATTTGATGACTTCTTGTTTAACGGGGGGCCACCGATCCCAATTTTCAGCCAAGGGCGGATCCAGAGATGTTTCTCAGGGGGGGGTAATCTCAAAAAAAAATTTTTTCGCGGAACCAACGTTTTCCAACACACACCGCCGCGGAACATTCCCTCTTTTTACGGAACCAAAAAATTTTTTTTTAGAGACACTAAATTTTTGCCATCCGCGGGAAGACCAAAATTTTTTTCATGAGCAGTCCGTGAAACATTCCCTCTTTCGCGGAACCGAAATTTTTTAATATTAATTTTTTTTTAATTTTACATTAAAAATAAATTTTTTTTAAAAAAACAAGTATTTTTTCCAAATCTCGCGGTGGGGGGTAATTACCCCCCCCCCCTTGTTTTCAGCACTGCTTGGCGTTGCTTAACACCTGACTGTTGTTCATCATTTTTGGATCGCCGGCCTTTTTTTTTTCTTTTTTGCTTATTTATGGTAATAAATATTTTTTTAAAGATTTAATCAGATAATTTGAATTGTTGAAAATATTAATTTTTAGATTCATAATGCCTTCGCCAAGAACTTTAAAGCAACACATGGAGAAATATTTTAAAGATAAATTTTTAGAATTCATCACTTCAAACGATTATAAAAGTCAAATGAAGTTGAATCAATTCAGAGATTTGATTCAAATAAAATTTCCACAAAGTATTATTGATAAATTGATGAATGAGTTGTTGAGTTTGTATAATGAAGATTCGGATGGACGATATCTTCTTTTACAGACGAGAATTATCGAATTACTTCTTTCTGAACATACGAAGGAATTGTATCAAAATCCTGATTCCATATGGCACCCTATATGTACCCGAGGAATGATGATGATGACTTTTCTGATTTTGTTAATTTTGATGAAAATGATTCGGATTTGAACAAAGTTATTAATTGTTCGACTTTTAAAAGTGATATTATTAGAATTCTTGATTTGTATAGACCCAATTTAACACGTTTCGATATGGATTGGAAATTTCAGGACAGCTGCATCAAATCTGTATTGCCATTTATGACTGATTTAAAAATATTAAATATAAACATAGGTGAATTGGATGAAATTGACGATTTTATAGAATTTGTTTTACAAACTTGTCCTCTATTAGAAAAGTTGCGCATCTCTGGTGATCATCTTATGGTGAGGTCTGTTGAGATAATAGAAAAATGGCCTATAAATGAGAATCTTCGGGAATTAACGTTTTCGAATGGTAATTATAATATTAGTGACGAAAATAGAAATCCAATGATTACAGCCAAGATTCTAGAAAGATTTCCAAATATTGAAATTTGTGAAATGCCTGCAATTGTTGATGCATTAAAAATATTAGAACCGGAAATACCAAAAAAATTACAAAAAATTGTTATTGATTCTAAAGATGATTTAGCAAATAATCAATTAGTCCATCGTTATTATCCATCTCTAAAAACAATGGCGTTAATAAAATCAAAAAATGAAGTTATTGAATATTTACCGAATTTCAAATATTTATCAGATTTTTTTATATATACTGAAAATGAAGAAATAATTATAGAAAATTTATCAAAAATGAGATTACAAGTTAAGAGTCTTGATTTATTAATTGATAAAATAAATGTAACTTTGTTACTTGAACAATGTCCAAATTTAGAGAGTTTAGCTGTTCTAGGACATTGGAAAATAGAAAATCGATGTGTTTATCATGAGAATTTAAAATCTTTCACGATTTATGGATTAGAACAAATTACTAAAGATATAAGCATTTTTCTTCAAGGTTTAATAAAAATTGAAAAACTTTTTATATATACATGGGAATTGGAACCCATGGCTGATTCTCAAATCTCTAAATTCATTTCTACTTGTGAAAATATTAAAATTTTCTCAATTAAAGGAATTGATTTTACAGATACTTTACTAAAGATGATACAATCATGTCATAAGTTAGAAAAAATTATTTATTTTTGTGATGATCAACTCTTACGTAATAAAGTAAAAGATTTTATTAAAAAAATAATTTCAATATAGAATATAAATCAGGGATTTAGTGATGGAAGATGACGAGTGATTCCAAAATCTCTTAAGCAAAATTGAAGCAGTGTTTCTTAACGCCTTATTGAAAATAGACTAGTTCAGAATTTAAGATAGCAAGACCCAAGGTGAGCAAGACCAACAAATGCATCGACTTAAGAATTACAGATTGTCAACAAAAGATGGAATTTTTGAAAATTCTGCTGGAAAAACTATCAAGTTGAAGAATGTTGAACCTTTTTAATGGCCTGATATATGGGCAGAATTGGGTTTTATACATATATATTGCATATTCTCTAATCCTCACCAGGGGTGTAGCGAAGAGATTTTTCAGGGGAGGGAGGGCCAAAAATGCCAACTAAATTTAATCAATTTGCCAACTGTACAATTCACATTCTTTTTATTTGGACGTTAAGTCCCCTCCTCCTTCAATTTGCTATTTTAATATTAAAAAACTAAAACAAAATTTTTGATAGAAATATAATTAAGGCAAAATTTTTTTCAAATGAGAGATTCCAGTTTCGCTTTACGAGTATGATTCTGGAACGAATTATGCTCGTTAAGCGAGGTTTCACTGTACATAGAAATATAAAGTTTCAGCCCAATTTGTAGGCGATTTAGTAGTACTACAAAACAGGGCTAAAATTTTAGAAAAATCGGAATTCTTCAGTTTTTTCAACGTTGGACACCCCTAATAAGTAAAGAATGTGTAGAATCTTTTACCATTGGCCAGGGATGGTAAAAATTATATTCAGGAGTGTCTTGAAAAAAAAAAAGTGGGAAAAAATGCAATTTTTCTAAACTTTTAGCCGTGTTTTGCCACCTCCGATTGGGCTCAAACTTTACAGTATAGACCTCTTTTTCTATGTATTTCAACTATCTGCATATTTTTAAGGGGTGACGACTTAAAAATATCTAGAAAATTCAAAATAAGAGTCGCTTTTGAGGAGATTATTTATTAAAATTTAATTTTCTCTATATCTGCTGATGGCGCAAAATTGATGGTAAAATTTATATTTCTATCAAAAACATTGTTTAATTGGAATTCCTTTTTTTTACAATTATAGTAAATAAAGAAAATTATTCCATTTCTAATAACAAATGAACGACTGAGGTTTCTTTTATTTGTTCAAATATTTTATTTTTCTCTTTTAAAATAGTCCTAATGATTTTTTCTGTGTTTGCATAAATTTATATTCAGTAAAAAGAAAATAAATTTATTTTTTTTTAATTAAAATATAAATTAATTTCTAAAAATTTTATTTTGTCAACTGGTCCTTGATTTTGCTAACTCGATCCGACCTGGGGGGGACTCCCCACCTTGGCTACGCCCCTGATCCTCCCAAAAAATCTCTCCAAAATAATATTTATCTTTCCTATATGATTCACTTTGTATTGTAGTAGGATACTTATCTTTTGTATAAAATCAATCTTTGAATTGTTATTAAAAAATGTATGAACCGATTTCTTAATTCTAAAGTTCTAATTAAAAATTTAAAAAAAAAAGTCAAATTCTAGTATTATTACATGTATAATTAACAAACTTAAACAAAAAAAAAAAATTTTCATTAATTGGTGTATTATTAATTAAAAAAACAAATCATGCAGCTCTTGTTGGAACACAGTATATATTTATTTATTTCAATTAAATTGACTTATTTATTTATTCAAAAATATACAGTGAATGAATCAAGAATATTCATTCAACTGGGAAAAATAAATCCAGCTATGGGTCGGGCCGGAATCCGAAATACAATAAAAATTTAAATTTAAAGATTAAATTAAAAAAAAAGAACATTCATAAAATAAAAAATATAAAAAAAGAGTATAAGATAAAAAATACAATTAAGTTAAATAATCTATAATAATTACTTAGATTTTTGTTGTTTTTCATAATATATTTTTCTATTCATTTCAATCCACGGATTTTTTTGAACATCTTCAAGAGAGCATCGTTTTGTTGGATCATAGACAAGTAACTGAAAAAAAAAAAAAAATAGAAATAAATTATTCAATTTGAAAGATAAAATTATAGCCTATAATGGACGTGGCTGTAGCTGATATGTTTAATGGAAAGAGGATGCAGCCAAATAATAGAGCCTCTATTCAGTAACGAACACTCTTTATTAGGAACGTTTCGGCTGGGATCAACCCTGCCATCTTCAGCTTCAAACCTTCTGATTCTAAAAAGACAAAATGGCTTATTAGATTTTGATGTATATAAAAAACCCTCAGATAGTGGAAGATTCACTAATTATTACTCAAATCTACCAATTGTTTATAAATTAAATACATTAAATTATTTCTTGAGAAGAATTTATGAATTGAGTGATATAAAATTTCATCAAAAAAATTTAGAAACATTTAGAGAAGCCGCTAAAAGAAATTGTTACCCTAATCATGTTATCAGTAAGGTCATATATAATTACCAAATGAAATATGTTAATAAAAGTATTAATGTGACAGGGCGAAATGTTACAAATATATCAGTTAATACTCAAAGCATGTATTTCTCGTTAACATATATCCCTTATGTGTCTGAAAAAATAATAAAATTATTACATAATTTTAATATAAAAATAGCTCAAAAACAACAAAAAAATATATCTTTCCTGTTTAATAATAAAGATAGCGTACCACAAAATAAAATCAAAAACACTATATATCTAATCAATTGTTTAGATTGCCCACAGCCCTCTAGTGTTTATATTGGCCAATCTGGCAGATATCAGGGGGTCAGAATTACAGAACATAAGAGTAGCGTAAAACTTAAAAAATTAACGACGGCTCTCAGTACGCATGCTTTTGAGACAGGGCATAGATTTGATTTTAATAATGTGGTAACTCTCTCTGTGGAGAATAACACTGCAAAAAGGCTAATAGCTGAAAAATGCTTTATTAAAAAATATGGTAATAGGGCTTTAAACTTCCAAACAGACTGTATGGGATTGAGTAATTTCTATGCTGCCCTTCTGTGTGACAACAATAATTAGTAAATATATAGTTGTATTTTATAAAAAAATAAACATTCACCTGATTTGAGCAATGAGATTTGAATTGTATTATATAAAAAAATTATCCATAAATAAAAAATTGTAACATCTTAGAAATATCCTATTTTGCTATTTTTGAATATTCTTTTTAAATCAATTTAAGGAAAAAATTTTATTTAAATAAATCAGATGTTTAAATTTTATATTATTATAAGCTCAACCTTCATGTTATCACTTGTTGGTATTAAGAAAATATTACATTCATTCGACCTATAATGCAATCAACTTGTATTGTTAAACCATGACAACTCTATTTATATATGAAAAATATAAATATACTGTAAGTTTATTTATTATTATAATATTCATGTTAATATGAGAAAAATTTGATAAATGAATGTATTATAATTTTCTAGCTTTGAAGGCTGAAGATGGCAGGGTTGATCCCAGCCGAAACGTTCCTAATAAAGAGTGTTCGTTACTGAATAGAGGCTCTATTATTTGGCTGCATCCTCTTTCCATTAAACACATTGAAATTAAAATAAAACTGCCATCAGAACCAGACGTCAGTCATCGTTCTCCGGGAGCAAAATTGATTTGAAAATTAAAGAATTATTATGATAACATTTTTTTTATTTAAATAAAATATGTTTTTTTTTTACCAAAGGGACATTTCCTTAGCTAGTTTAAATTATATTATTATTATTCCTACTCCCCTATTCTATTACTCTATTCTGACTTTCCACGATGTTGCCTTCCCACCAACCTCTACATCGAGCATTCAATTTATTCAATTTACAAACAAAAACCCGGGCCCAAATTTTCTACTATATTAAATTTAAAAAAATATAATGTTGAATTGAGAATTAAAAAATTTTCTAGTTTTTCAAATCACGAATTGATTTTAATAAAAAGAAAAAATCTGGTGTGACTGGCGCACAGCACACAACTTTCTCTTACCTTCGGTAATCGAAAGTTGTGTACTGTGCTTGTCACACCAGATTTTTTGTGTCTACATATATTTAGTTCCCGACAGTACGGAACATATGAATTCAGATGTAAAATTTATAATTATGGGAAAATATTTATATTTTGTTACTATGGCAACCATTTCTCCTATCTTCCCTATGAAATACAGGAGTAAAGTGGTCTTCAGAAGATTTCAATTGCAAAATGAGAATATACATTTGAAAGAGCATCTGAAAAATAATTGATTTTTGAATTTAAAAAAAAAATCGTTGGAGCAAATTTTGAGAAAATCGAAAAAAACTGAAAAAGTGCATCAGTAAAGTAAATAAAAAATTGTAATATAGGGAAAATGGTGTAAAACCAAGTACCGGAGTAAATAAAAAAAAAAAAAAAAAAAAAAAAGTGAAAGTATATTTAAAATTAGTAAAACATAAATTTCAATTTTTTTTTTTTGTTTTTGAATGGGTGCATAAGGTCCGAAGACCTATAATGACCAATAGTCACATGCAGCCAGGAAGAAAATAAAAACAAAAGGAGAAGCATAAAGGGAAAACTCAACTGCGGGAACTGAGAAGATGCCTGTTGAGGTTAGACTTGAAAGTCTGAAGATTGTAGGTTTTGGGGAAGATAGACGCAGGGAGCTTGTTCCAATCACGGGAGGTCATGGGGACAAAGGAAGAATGAAATTGTTTTGTTCTATTAGTCGTGATCTGAACAGCATAGGGATGCTGGGAAGATGCCTCTCTTGTGTTCCGTGAATATGTTGCATTGGGTGGGATAATTGATTTTAATTCGGCAGAGCATTGACCATGGTAATACCTGTAGAAGAGAGATAGTGCAGATACTCTTCTTCTATGATCTAGTGACTGTAAGGATGCAGTAAGGCTAGAATCACCTATCAGTCTAATTGCACGCCTCTGTATGGCTTCCAAGGAGGAGAGAGCGTCTTTCGACGCGCCTCGCCAAAGGTGGGAACAATATTCAAGACACGGCCGAATTTGGGCTTTATAGAGGATTAGGATTAATTTAATAACGCTTACCTTATTTAATGATATTTAATTTCTTTGAAAGCTTAATTCCCTTCTATCATGTATTTTTGAAACGAATATAATTCCATTTCTATTTCATTTTCATAAGTCAGACGTCAGAAAAATAAATGGAATGGAAATTATGATGGATCAAAGCTCGAAGGTGACATCAAGTGATTTAGTGTAAATCACATCTGAAATTAAAAATAAAATGAGCATTTAATAAAATATATAATGGCTTAAAATAATGGGTGATTAAAATTCATTTGAAAATAGAGAAATAAAGATGCAATGAATCTGACATATTCAGATTGAATGACACTTTAATTACTTAATAAATTATTTATTAAATATTTGAAAATTCAAATAATGAATAGAAAAATAAAGAAATGTGATTAAATCATTTGTTTCAGTTAATGAAAAAATTTAAATGTCAAATTTCAAGCAGAGTCAATGATTTAATAAAATAAATACCGGTAATCTATTTCATTTATATAATTTACATACCGAAATTAAATTGAAAATGAATATTATGAAATATTAAAATAATGAGAATAAAATTTGACAGACAGATAAAGGTTATCCTGATGAATCTTAAGTTTATAATATTTGACTAGTTTCATTAATGATTTAAATGAAAATAATAATCTTGAACCAATTAAGTAAATATTTAAATGCATTACTGACCTTAAATAATGAAAATAGTTGAGAATAAATATAAATAAGCCGAAGTGATGAGAGAAAAAATTCTAGCCAGTCAAAGTCATGAATGAGATAAAGAGATGTGGCATTCGCTTCCGTTTTCAATATGGATCGTGCATCAAGACCTTTACGCCAACTAGTGGCAATCATCTTAATTAGTTATAAATTGAGATTATTACTTTCTCTTACCTCTATATATATGTTAATATATAGAGAGAGAAAGTATTGGATTCATGTCAAAAATTCGATGTCGAGATTTTATTGGATATACACGTTTTGAGGTTCCCTGAATCAAAAAAAGTGGTTTTCGCAACATGGTCTGTCTGTCTGTCTGT
This sequence comes from Euborellia annulipes, assembly GCA_023213315.1. NCBI lineage: Eukaryota > Metazoa > Arthropoda > Insecta > Dermaptera > Anisolabididae > Euborellia > Euborellia annulipes. The sequence goes on along the minus strand of JAKCPI010024354.1, from coordinate 54,561 downwards.
GGGTGTGTGTGTGTCTATGAACAAAATATCTTAAGAACGAAAAGAGCTAGGAGTATGAAATTTTATATTTAAGTTAGGCACCCCCCTAGGACGTGACACAAAGCTTTTGAACAAAATCGGCCAAAGAGTACTAGTACTTTACAGATGCACTTTTTCAGTTTTTTTAGATTTTCTCAAAATTCGCGACAACGATTTTTTTTTTAAATTCAAAAATCAATTATTTTTTAGATCTTCAATAAAATGTATATTCTCATTTTGTCATTGAAATCTTGTGAAGACCACTTTACTCTTGTACTCCATAGAAAAGATAGGAGAAATGGTTGCCATGGTAACAAAATATAAATATTTTCACATAAATTTTACATCTTGAAAATCCAATGTACCGTACTGTCGGAAACTAAATACATATCGACACAAAAAATCTGGTGTGCCAAGCACAGTACACAACATTCGATTACCGAAGGTAAGAGAAAGTTGTGTGCTGTGCGCCAGTCACACCAGATTTTTTGAATTTTAACTTAAGAAAAGAAAGTTCGGGATTGGTGACCCCGAGCAATCAGCGTGTGGAACGCTCCCCGCCCCGGTACTCATAGGTACTTGTAATTAAAAATTATACAAATAAAGAAATAACCCCTAAATGGCCTTGTAGCCGAAAAGGGTTAAAAAAAAAAAAAAACTGCTGTGTATAAGGAATTGAGCTAGGAGGTTGAAATTTTATATTTAAGTTAGACACTGACCTAGGGCGTAAAAATAAGCTTTTGATCAAAATCAGCCACAGAGTACTAGTCCTTTACTGATGTAGTTTTTCAGTTTTTTTTTTTTTTTTTTTTTTTTTTCGATTTTCTCAAAATTTGCTCCAACTATTTTGATTAAAATTCAAAAATCAATTATTCTTTAGATGCTCTTTAAAATGAATATTCTCATTTTGCCATTGAAATATTCTGAAGATCACTTTACTGCAAGTGCGGATCCAGAGGTGTTTCTCGGGGGTGGACCCCGGGGTAATTACCCCCTCCGAGATTTGAAAAAAATACTTTTTTCGAAAAAAAATTGTATTTTTAATATAAAATTTTAAATATTAATACTTAAAAATTTGATTTGTATTTATATTCTGGCAAACAAGTACAGAATGGGGGGTGGGGGGGTAATCTGGAGTGACTGGTCGCTCAGCACACAATTTTTTCTTAATTTCGGCAATTTAAAGGCGCATTCTGTACTTGTTTGCCAGAATATAAATACAAATCAAATTTTTAAGTATTAATTTTTAAAATTTTACATTAAAAAATAAATTTTTTTCAAATCTAGGGGGGATTATCCCCTTTATCCCCCCCCTCCTTGTATCCGCCCTTGCTTATAGCCGGTCATTCAAGATCGCTCCAAATGGATGTCATCCATGTGGATTACATCCAAAAAAAATATCCCCATTCACGGTCACTCCACGTCCAGTACGTGTTTCATCGAGTATGTGTGCTTTTCTTATAACCTATTTTGCATTCATACCAAGGGCGGATACAAGGAAGGGGGGGGGGGGGTAAAGGGGGAAATTACCCCCTCCGAGATTTGAAAAAAATACTTTTTCGGAAAAAAATTGTATTTTTAATATAAAATTTTAAATATTAATACCTAAAAATTTGATTTGTATTTATATTCTGGCAAACAAGTACAGAATGCGCCTTTAAATTACCGAAATTAAGAAAAAATTGTGTGCTGTGGGACCAGTCACACCAGATTACCCCCTCCGAGAAACACCTCTGGATCGGCCACTGATTAATATGGATACAGATTTACTTTTATTGGCTTCTGTTGGGTTATTAACTGCTGCTGCGAAGGCTTGGTGTCGCTCCACGTGAATTTCCCCATTCACAATCAGTTTGAGTGATGGACGGATGGCTTGACGAAACTGGATTTTGGACTGATAGGAAATCCAACTCATCCTATCACTCCACGTCATCCAATTGTTTTTCCCCACTCACGGTCAGTTTTTGGAGTGACATCGCTCCATTTGGATGGATGGAGCGATCGTGAATGGCTGGCTTTACTAGCCGTAAGATGTGATTTTTTTTTAAATTCTAAATTATTTAATAATATTAATATATCTTTTTTAGGTTCACTGAGAAAATCCTCATCCGAATAGCCATCACACTTTTCCTGCTCACCCTTATCATTGAATCAAAACCTTTATATTTCAATGAATAAGGAAAGCAGATGCTTAAAATATGAAATTATTTCTTTACTTTCCACATTTTTATTAAATTTAAGCTCTTTGTCGGCATCGGAAGCCATTAAGATCTCTGTTCCTATTTATTTCAATTGATTTCTGGCCAATTCAATTGAAATAAATTTTTGCCTTATGAGACGGGATTCGAACCTCTGACCCCTAGCCAGTAGCGTATCCAGGTGGGGGCGAAAGGGGGGGGGGCGCTTGCCCCCTCTGCCCCAGGCTCATCAAGCTTTTGGCGCCCCTCAGGCATCCGGCTTTCCGGCTTTTTTTTTGAAATTTCATAATAAATTCATTTTACAATCACAAACCAGAAAAAACCCGAAAGCTCGAATACTATAAAAAAAAAAATAAATAACGGCGCCCCAGTTGAGCTTCGTCCCCTCCGCCCTCAAAGGCTAGTTACGCCGCTGCCCCTAGCACAAGAGGCGGCGGACTTGTCCTACGGCCCATTGGCTATTTTCAACATTGTCATCTTGAGAGCCCAGCTGACTCTAGCCCTTGTTTGGACCATCTCTTATAATATTAAAATCATAAAAGAAGATAAAAAAAAAATCTCAGATTTTTTTACGATAGGCCTATATGGTAAATATTTGTACATCCATTTTTAACTTTGCCCATCAACCGTAGGTTGAGGTAAAGTTAATGTAATTTTTTTTTTTTTTTTTTAACACACTTTTTTCTCATTCACTCTCACATTCACACACACATTCATACAGTCTTTTCGGCAACTTAGGGCATTTAAGACTATTACGATAACCGTTATTTAATAATATATATTTATTTGGGGTCCAGGCATTCTTATTTAAGCCATTTGGTATCCAAATGGCTTAAATAAAATCATCGGACTGCCTGGGGTCCGAACCCGCGACGTTTGGTATACGAGGTTAGCACGCTAACCTCTACACCAATTGTACATCCATTCTATTAAAAACACCCACCAAGAGGTCGTGTTGGAAACATTTAACCATAAAAGATACAGATACAATCAGCAAGAAATGCAATTCAGAAAAATAATCTCTGTATAATGTTAGAAGTCATGATATGATATCTTATTCATTCTTTGCCTGATTATCCCCGGTCGGCGGAATTTGGAATTGGGGTTTCATGGAGAAGGAATAGTACAGGCCGGCCCGTCGCACAGTCTGTCGCCTGTTAAAAATATATAAGGGAAGAGACTGACATGCAAAGAACAGAAGTAATGCCAGTCCCAGCTAGGGCAGCTCGTGGTCGCCATCCACGTACCCACAAGATGTGGATCCCTGAGCTAGAAGTCATGATATCGTTCTGTCCAAATCAATTTAGTATAAATGTTCCACTTTAATGGACTTATTTGAGGTGTCATAGGGACCGAAACTTAGTCTAGGTGATTGTTTACATAGGAGTTCCTCATCTCTCCTAGGGTCACCTGACAATCCAAACACGGGGGCTATTGATCGGCACGAGGGGCGTTGGCCCCCAGAACTTCATCTCAAATACGCATGTGCACATACAGATGGCGAGGAGTGGGTCCCGGACCCGATCACAATAATAACAACAGAGCCCAGTCCCCTCGGGCAGTCGCGAGGGAAACAGGATCGCACTACGGGCTGGGAAATAGGAACTACCATCAGTATATCGGTGAGCGGGCATGTTTTTCATTCCCTCAACCCTTTAATATTTAACCTTTGAACTTAAAAATAAATATTCCTAAAAGGTCAATTCTTAATCATGATTTTTATTATTTGGAACACAAATAAACAATTCCTATCACTATATGAAAAATAATCATGCAGAATATGAGTAATATAATTTAAAATAATTAATTTTGACTTTTTTGAAATTAGTGAAGTCATTTCAGTTTTTGCTTGGTGGGGGGGGGGGGGGCAAAACATTTTTTACTTCCTGTTCTACTTAATTTGTATACATATAAACATATATACCTCTATATTTTTATCTACCCCAACTTCTATACTCATTTATAAAGAGAGTTTGTTTGTGGTAGGGGCTAAGCTCAGAATTTACTATTTTCTTTTAAAACCTTGGGGGGGGGGCAAATGCCTCCCTGCCCCCCCCCCAAATGACGTCCCTGTTTGAAATTAGTTTCCTAAATTGACTCTATTTCACTAAAACACAGCTTTTTTTTTAATAAGTTCAGTAGAAAACTTTATTTTACAAACTTTAGCTGAATTTTTTTCTAAATACTAGATAAGTTAAGTAAGGACAAGAAAATACGCTATGCAACTCATAGATATTTAGAAATCTCTCAATATTTTTATTTTTAAATTGTGACAATTCAGCAAAGAGTTTAAATTGAGAGAAATATCGATTCCATTCGGTAAATGAATAATTAACATTGTTTTTATTGTGATCGGATCCTGGATATTAATTCGTATTTTGAATAGATAATTGTAGCTACAATAAATAAAATATACGAAAATTTTCCCGGGGGGGGGGGGGGTTTGGACAACCCCGGAAATGAATAAATTTTAATGGAGAGGACACTTGAATCCCCTATCCCTCTCGAATCTAGCTCCAGATGCCGAAAATACAGATAAAAATTATTATTTCTATATAATTAAAAGTTAATTATTTTTAAAAACCATTATATAATGAAAGCGCTTTTATTTAGTAGTAGTAATTATTTTAAGAGATTTCCATCTTCCATTTTGTAATCAACTTTATTTTTATCATTAGTTGAAATAAAAGGTTCATCCCCAAACCTTAAACAAATCATTAAAATTCAAACTAAATGTCAGACAAATAGAGTTTTATTTTTGGAATTGAAAAAGTATTATCAATCAAGTTGGAAATTCTTCCCGTTTTGTGAGAATAAATCTCCTTCAACTCAACCGATTGTTATGGAATTTGGCCCAGATTTTTCACAATTCATACTACGGTACTTTCTTTTTCGCAGTTATAATGTGGGAAACAGTAATTTGATTATTCTTCATTCACCCCCTACTGATTTAATTTGTTTTAATATTTTGAATATAAAAATCGCTTTTTCTTTTTTCATCGTCAAAAAAACTTAATTATTTCCTAATAATAATTGAACTCTTTGAGGGTTATTTTCATAAATAAGGTTTAACAGGTGGCGGTTTAAAAATATCTTTTCCTACGACAATCGAATTCTGTTCAATAAAAGAAATGTAAATATCATGGTATTTTATCAAAAATTTTATAAACTATTAAGAAGAAAAAAGCCCCCGGGCTTGGTGTACTAGGTAGCGTGCCTACCTTCTATACCGAACGTCGCGGGTTCGGACCCAGGCAGTCCGATGATTTTATTTAAGCCATTTGGATACCAGATGACTTAAATAGAAATGCCTGAACCCCCCAATAGATATTTTCATAAAATAATGGTTATCGTAAAAGTCTTAAATGGCCTAAGTTGCCGAAAAGACTGCGTGAATGTGAGTGTGAGTGTGAATTTAACCACACATTACTCTATTGCTTCATCATAGGAGTCACAGAGATTTAAGCAAAAAGTAGATATATTCTTGGGCAAAACCCTAGGGATGTAATGAGTTGGAGTACACAAAATAATTCTTCTTCTCTCCTCGCCTTATTCCCGTGATGCGGGGTCGGCGGACCTCACTCTTTCCCTCCAACCCTATCACACGTTTTTACGACCAAAAGAAATAGGACAGGCCGGCCCGTCGCACAGTCTGACGCCTGTTGAAAAGAGGAAAGAAGAGACAGGCATTTAAAGAGAAGGACTGCCTGTCCCAGCTCGGGTAGCTCGTGGTCGCCATCCACGTACCCACAAGATGTGGGCCCCTGAGCAAGGAGTACAAAATAATTATTTTTGTTATATTTTTAGAGTATTGTCGGCTCACAAGTTTGCGCAGACACCTGATTCTAAATGTGCTTGTAACATGGGCGGATTAAAGGGGGGGGGGGCAAGGGAGGCGATCCCCCCCCCCCCCGAGAAGAAATTCAAAACGTTATAAAAACTAGTAATCTAAAGAAATTATGATTTCCGCTCTTTAATTTCAATTGAATTTGTTACCAATCAATTTAAATAAATAGGAAAGGGGTCTAAATGACCATAGATGCCAACAAAGTCCTTAAATAAAAAAAAAATTAAAAAAAAAACCGCCCCCCCCCCGACAAAATTGCATTAAATCGCCCCTGGCTTGATCCAACAATATTCCGAAATTATTAAAAAAAAAATTATTTTTATTTACTTAAATTCGCTACTTACAAAACTCCCTCATAACTTTCAAATGATCAGGAATATAATTGTATCAATAGGTCTTCTTGAATTGTTCCTATACTATCTACTTTTTGGTTTAGGCATTATATATTATAATTGGTTGGATTATATCAATACATAATCTCGTTGCGCCTTTTATTCCATCCCTTTCCTTGGATTTATTTTATTCTAAATCCTAAGTACGTTAAAAATTCCTACTTATATAAAATCACAATATTTTGAGAGAACGCAGATTTTAATTTGATTGACGTTTGCAATTTTATTATCCTGATTAAATCTAAGGAAATAGAATTAATGGCAAATCGATAGAAAAATAAAATTTGATTGACTCGCTCAAGAAATGAGGTTAATAACAAAAAAAAATCATTTCATTTTTTTTTTTCATTAGTCACTTTTTGTATTGGAAATAATGGACCCCCCCCTCTAGTGACCCCTCTTAGATCTTATAATGGCCTTAGGAGTCTTCGGGTAGTGGACATTAATATGTTTGGATATTTTATACACAATAGAGAATCCTAAATAAAAAAAACAATTGGAAAATCTTTTTTTTAATGCGTGAAAAGTTTCTAAGGGGAATCGAAATTAACATGCAAATCCCCTTAGGAATTTAACTTTGGCTCTATAGAAGAAAGAGCCGGAAAGTGAATTTGAAAAATCTGAATATACATAAAGCAAAGTGTACTTCAAACAATATTCCCGAAAAATTTTACTGATATACTTTTTAAAAAGCTTCAAAAAATAATTGATTTAGGAATTTTAAATTGTTAAAGCCAATTTTGAGAAAATCGAAATTTTCAGTAAAGGCCGATTTTGTTCAAAAGCTTATTTTCACTTAACGGGAGCCCTCGGGCTGGTGTATTTGGTAGCGCACCTGGCCTTGTATACCAAGGGATGCGGGTTCGGATCCCAGGCAGTCCGATGATTTTATTTAAGCCATTTGGATACTAAATGGCTTAAATAAGAATGCCTAGACCCCCAATTGATATATTCATTAATAACGGTGATCGTATAAAGTCTTATATGGCCTGAGTTGTCGAAAAGACTGTGTGAATGTGTGTGTGTGAGGAAAAAAGTGCGAGTGTTTTATTTTTAAAAAATTGTTCTTTTGGATTTTTTATACCTTCATGCCTCCTTTTCTTGTTTCCTTGAACAGGGGGGAGACGCTCCTCAGAGTTTTAAAAACATTACCATAAACCAAAATAACAAATAATTAATTGATTTAATTTTAATAAATACGTTTATGAATTTCAATCAACGATTTTTTACTTTCTCTTGCCTTTATATATGTTAATATATAGAGAAAGAAAGTATTAGATGTCAAAAATTCGATGTTGAAACTTTGATGGATATACACATTTTGAGGTCCCCTGAATCCAAAAAAGTGGTTTTCGCGACACGGTCTGTCTGTGTGTCTGTATCCAATTTTAAGCATGAAGGAATTGAGCTAGGTGGTTGAAATTTTATATTTTAGTTAAGCACCCCCCTGAGGCGTGAAAATAAGCTTTTAATTAAAATCGGCCAAAAAGTACTAGTACTTTATTTATGTACTTTTTCAGTTTTTTTCCATGTTTATAAATTTTACAACTTGAATTCTAATATATCGGCGGAAACTAAATATATGTCTACACGAAAAATCTGGTGTGACAAGCACAGATCACAACTTACGATTACCGAAGGTAAGAGAAAGTTGTGTGCTGTGCGACAGTCACACCAGATTTTTTTCAATTTTTCTATTTATTAATATAATAATAATAATCTCTCTTTGATTTAAATTTAGTTCATTTCTCTACTACAGTAGAGTGTAGTTATTATCGTTGATGGATTCATATAGCGACGATGGAATAACTGATGAACTGGAATGACCCCTGGGCTTTCCAACTACATGCAATACTCTTATGTGCACTTCCATTTGCTTTCCCATGAATCGTTTATTTTTCCCAAATATTAATTGAGCATGAAATATACATGCAAGTTTGTTTTAATTATTTAATTTGTCATTTGTTATGTATAGAAAAGTGTGGAAAATAAAAAATGAACTAAAAAAAAAAAATTCAAATTCAATTGTTTATAGTTGATTTTGATTGACTCTTGGCCCTTGGCCAGAGTTTGTTTCTTGGGGAAAACTTTCCTGTTGCTTCCTTCATTTGCATTTATTTATTTATTCAGTCAAATGAATAAATATTCATCAACAAACAATTATTAATTTTAAAAATTCATAAATAACAAAAAAAAAAAAAATTGAAACTTTTGATTCATGAGCAGCAAAGTTTTTTTTTTTTTTTATCAATTAATCTCTTAATTTATTGGAAAACAATTCATGGCTTTAATGATAATGTTTACGACTGAAGGGGATCCAACTACAAACATGGATCAATAAAAGAAGAAAAAAAATGATGACGTCGATCTTTGAGACCATAAAATTCCCATTAATTACAAATTGTCCATTAAACAGGGGAAGTTTGTCTCTTCGGGTGACTCCGGGGCTGGAGACATCCCCCACTTCACGCATTTTTATCACATTCAATTATTATTATCCAAAATTAATTTAAAAAAAAAATTACCTAAAAATAAAATACCCACCAAACCTAACAAAATTCTGATTAGAGAACACAATAATTAAAAATATAGAAATTGAGTAATATAGTAATCATGCAAAATGAGTTCTCAATAACCTAAACTAACCTATCCTTCAGTTGTCATTTTTATGACGTTGATCCTTAAATAAATAAAAATAATTAATTATAATAAAGAAAATTAATGAAAAAAATGAAAATAAATCTTAAAGCTTACTAATCTTTTTTCTAATATTAATTAGCTCTGTTATTTTAATTGAAGTGGATTGAAAGAAAATGGTGGCCAAAGGTGGTCATCTACTAAAGTTTTGGCGCTGAGATCGCCCTGCACAATTAGACCAGCTATTCGATTGGGTCAAATTATGCAGCAAAATCTACATTTTCTGCCCCGGCGCAAGTTTCAAACGAACAGAATGCAAGTTATGCTAGAACCTAGCGTGCAAAAAATGAAACGAACTTCTTTGTGTAAATTATATTGCAATGGCAAGCGAAACGAACAAACCTAATGTAAGCCATCAGTTGAGTACAGGAAATGGACAGAAGAGCCAGACAATCCCATAGTATAAAATAGAGAATCTTAATTCGGGCGGATCTCCTTTAGTCTTGTTCGAAGAACCTTCAAACTCTTCGACGAGAAATAATTATTAACGTCCTCATAATGTCTGATTATTCACGAGGTGATCTTGATAATCCCAAACACAACTTGAATAAGAAATGAGTAATATTGTATAAATAATGGAAAAAAATCCGGCCTGAACTGGATTTGTATCAGGGTCACTAGACACGAGTTTAAAGGGCTCCACTCCGTTTGCCGGCTACCGAGTTTCAATCAATAGGAATGAATTTTGGGAATTAAATTCATTTACTCGAATGATTGCCCTAAATGGGAATTGCAGAGCAGCGGAGAAAAATTTGCTACTTTTCAATAAGATTAAAGACCAACCAGATTAATTATCCCAAAAAATCAATTCAAGCAGGTAGGAAGTTTAACATCATGATAAATGACCTTTTTTTTTACTTAATTTATTTTAAAATACTATAAAAAAAGAATGGTTTAAAAAACATGACTAATTTATGTTTTATTGCAAAATTATATACCGTAGAACACGAAATGAATATTAATTATTTTCTAAATTTGATTAATTCTCTCCCTCTCTGTGTTTACAGTTTTCGTTTCATTTTATTGGACCAATCACTTAGAATATTTACAATACGTGAAATGGTTCACACACACCTCAAATCCACTTTTAAATATAAAATTTCAACCTTCTAGCTCAATTCCTTCATGCTTAAAATTGAACACAGACAGACACACACACAGACACACAGACAGACCATGTCGCGAAAACCACTTTTTTGGATTCAGGGGACCTCAAAACGTGAAGATCCATCAAAATCTCGACATCGAATTTTTGACATGAATCCAATACTTTCTCTCCTATATATATTACATATATACATAGGTAAGAGAAAGTAAAAATAGGAACGAAGTCTAAATAACTCAAGATACCGAAAAATTTCTTAAAAAATACACAAACAAAAATCTTTTTCAGGTCAATATGGATTATTGAATTCAATTTTTACTTTCTCTTACTCTATATATGAAATATATAGAGAGAAAGTATTGTTTTTAGAGAGGCCTCAATATTTTTTCGTAACCTCAACCGCCCCTGGCCCAAATAGCCAACTTTAAAATATCTTTTCTTTGACTAGCCTCGCATGTATTTAATTTTAAAAATTTTATTAATAACTCGGAAGCCTATTGGACAATCTAAAAGATTTTAATTAAGAGCTAAACAATGAAATTCCAGCTATATGCATGAATGACTCAAGCTAAAAGCGACTTTTGTCCTCTATTCAAGTTTTTCTTCTCCCTCCGCTATTTTCGCAACTGAATTTGAATAATTTATGAGATAACAAAAAAGAAGAGTTGATTATTGTTGGATCCTAAAATCCATACACGGATTAAATAACCAAAATCAAATGAGAATTTTTTAAATCGCTGCATTGAACATTTTTTTCGAGAGATAGGCTATAATTTCATCGTATTGTGTTGGAAATTACTATGATTTGCAATTTGGGTCTTTTTGATGACGTAAAATATTCCCCAGTCATTATATGAAAAAGGCTCCAAATCTGTCTTCTTAAATAGAATAAATTTAATAAATCTTTCTAATTGATCCAATTTTGGGGGCAATTTGTTTAAAGACGAGCGGAGTTTTATTTTGCACCTGTAAACTCACCTACCCCTTATCCACGATCACTTCTAAATTAACACAACAAACCATCTGTTGAAATAATCAACTCAAAGGAGGCTTTAAAGATATCAATTTATATCAATTTCTACTCATCTTTCTAGTCATTTAGCTTTTCACCCACTAAGTTCAGTCAAATAAATTTTGCCTACTGTTCCCTTCAAATTGTCTTTATATTCTAATATTAAATATCTCGAAATTTTTAAAAATTGATTAGATAAGTTATTTTGGCAAAATTTTCATTTTTTTTTCAAATAAAGTTTTTTTTTTTTTTTAATAGTTATTAAATATTAAACTTCTTTTAAACTTTTAGCTTGAATATATAAATAGCTAAATAAAGAAGTAAACTTTTAGTAAAAAGTTTCTTTCAAATCTAAATTAGAATACTTTTTCTATTACCGATATTTACTCTTTCTCTCTTAGTCGGTATATCAACATCTCTTCTTACCCGCATATTTTTCTACTTTTATTATTATATACAGTTTAAAAATTAGAAAGCTAGGGCTACCCAAGGGATGGGGGAGGAATGAGGAATAATAAATTTTTACTTTCTCTTACCTCTATATATATGTTAATATATAGAGAGAGAAAGTACCTGTATGGATTCATGTCAAAAATTCGATGTCGAGATTTTGACGGATATACACGTTTTGAGGTCCCCTGAATCCAAAAAAGAGGTTTTCGCGACATGGTCTGTCTGTGTTCTGTGAACAAAATATCTCAAGAACGAAAAGAGCTAGGAGGTTTAAATTGTATATTTAAGTTAGGCACCCCCATGGGACGTGACACGAAGCTTTTGAACAAAATCGATCAAAAAGTACTAGTACTTTACTGATGCACTTTTTCAGTTTTTTTAGATTTTCTCAAAATTCGCGACAACGATTTTTTTTTTAATTCAAAAATCAATTATTTTTTAGATTTTCTTTAAAATGTATATTCTCATTTTGTCATTGAAATCTTCTGAAGACCACTTTACTCTTGTATTCCAAAGCAAAGATAGGGGAAATGGTTGCCATGGTAACAAAATATAAATATTTTACATCTTGAAATTCGAATGTACCGTACTGTCAGAAACTAAATATATGTCGACACGAAAAATCTGGTATGACAAGCATAGAACACCTTCGGTAATCGAAAGTTGTGTGCTGTGCGCCAGTCACACCAGATTTTTTTTAATTAAATCAGGTTTCAAATCTTATTTTGTGAGTAGGCGGTTCTATTGAAAAATCAAAAGTTACCGTCTCCCCTGAGATCGAATCGCGGCTTATCTGAGCCTCCGAATGCTTATTTTTCAATCGAAATTATTTAACGAATATCTTACTGAAATTATAATTTTAAGGAAGTTACTTCTATCCAGACTAAGTGGAATCAAATTACTATTTAATAAAGCAAATAGATTGCATGATTTGATTTGAGTTTAATTTCTTAGTAAAACTCAGATTAAAAATGAATGGAATTCAATTAGGAGCTACAAGTTATTTCCTGTTTGCAAATTCAATTATTTCATCGAGAAGATGAGCTAATTCGAGAAAGTTACTTTATAACCAAATCGTTTCAACAACTTGCATTTCAAATGAAAAATAACAATAGGATAGTTTGGATAGATAAGGGCCAAAGGGAATCGCCTAGATAAAGTTTAGAGACCTTTAATCTATTGCCCTTACTAAAGAAAATAAACAAGATATTTATTGTTATTAGATACAGGACAGGGTGTTCATCCTGATTTTAAAATTAAATAACTCGAAAACAGAAGAAATTTGAAAGAACAGTTATATTTATCAGCTCTGATACTAATTCTGATTCTAATTTTGCCAATAGATACGATATGAAGCCCAGAACGATCATTTTTCGGACATTTTAGCGAAACAGGAAAAGTGAAACTTCGTGGTCTAGAAAACTAAACGCCAATTCTTATATGTAATTTCGAAACTTCTGTATCCGAACTTTTGTTTCATTATTCTATCGACCTTTATTTTTGAATCAACAAGTAATTTAATGAACAAATCAAATCAATAGTGCGAAAATTACTGAGATTTGATGTTATTAATAAATGTTTGATTTTTGGTTTTTTCTAGACACGATGGGGCGCAAGTGTAAGCCTCGGAAGATCCCGGACCAAGACCGACGGATCTGTGGTAGCATTTGCTTCTGCCAATTGACAGTCGTTATGTCGTGTGTCGCCCTAGTTTACCTCACCGTTGCTATCTACATGCCCTCGCATCGGGCCTTTAAATCGGGAATCGAACCCCGACCTGTAATGTGCCAGACCGTTGACACCAGTCTCACAAATAATTGCAACTGGGCGTCATGTGGAGAATGGTGTCTTACAAAAACATCCGGATTTTGTCCGCAGATTCATGTAACAGTGCGAAGAAATGGCACCGATGTCAAATGGGAGGGGTGTCGCAATCTTAACTTCATCTCTTGTCCACCGGTAAGCCAATATTTACTTGAGCAAATGCCAAATTTGAGCTCGGGCAGCTCGTGGTCGCCATCCACGTACGCAAAAGATGTGGGTCGCCGAGCGATAAGATAAATAATTTATAAGGTTTTTAATTAAGGTGACTGGATAATTATAATATGGGGATGTGATATATGGGCAGCCAAGCTGACGACGTTTCGAGTGCCGATCGCACTCATTATCAGGACAAAATTGATGTTTGTTGACATATTAGTGCAGCATCTCATTATCTATCGATCTCCAAACAGTAAAGAGAATTTTCTTGCAAATAACACAAACTACAATGTCAAGGAACCTGACATTTGAACATCGCTTTTGTCCCGATGAAGAGTGCAAGCGCCGACAAGATATAATCTTTTATAGACCGAAACTCCTCAAACTACGCTGATTTTTCGGCAAGGATGTAGGAAGGGAAAAACAAAAATTTTTTCCAAATGAGTTTATTTCCTGATATTTCGAAGACACAAAGTCTCTTCTTCTTCAGATCAAGCTGAAACAATCACAATGTTAACAAAAGTATTTTTATAATAGTTTTACAAAGGGCATTAATTGTACCTCATTTTGCACTCCGCTAACATTATAATAACAGCCAAGGTTTTTTGCATACAAGAAAGCCATTTGTCTTCGGTTACTCTTGAGAGCATTCTAATTTGATAATTCCAATACAATTTCATTTATTCAGTTAATTATTTAATTTAAATGTATTAATGTATTAATATAAAAATAATTAAATCTATTTTAAATCCAGGCTTTTATTAGATCATTCAACCTTTAGTCAGTTTTTTTTTTTTTATTAATATAATTAATACATTCTATATAAATTAATTAATTAATTTTTTAACATTTTGAAAAAAGTTATTTTTTATTTTTTATATAAAAATATTGGTACAGCAGGAAATTATTTTTCTCACCAGCAAACCATCTGAAGGGGCAGGCTATTTTTGAGTTAAAAGTATTTTATATTCACCCATTAAATTGTTGGTGTCCATTTACCGCCCTATTAATGATAAGTTGGATGTAGCAAGTTTCTTTGAAATATCTTTTATGCCAGTTTTCTTCTCTACAGAGAACCTTAACCGACTTCAAATCAAAATTATTGTGGCTGTTATTATAAAGTTAGCGGAGTGTAAAATGAGGTACAATTAATGCCCTTTATGTAAAACTATTATAAAAAAATACTTTTGTTAACATTGTGATTGTTTCAGCTTGCTCTGAAGAAGAAGAGCCTTTGTGCCTTCGAAATATCAGGAAATAAACTCATTTGGGGAAAATAAATACAATGTTATGTCAAGGGCGGATACAAGGGTGGGAGGGGTAAAGGGGGGGTAATTACCCCCCTGAGATTTGAAAAAAATACTTTTTTTCGAAAAAAAAAAAAAAATGTATTTTTAATGTAAAATTTTAAAAATTTTAAAATTTGATTTGTATTTATATTCTGGCAAACAAGTACAGAATGCGCCTTTAAATTACCGAAATTAAGAAAAAAATGTGTGCTGTGCGACCAGTCACTCCAGATTACCCCCCCCCCCCCCGAGAAACACCTCTGGATCCGCCACTGTGTTATGTATCTAATCGCTCTAACTATGGGATATAAAATTCGGCACCCATCAATATTTACAAAAAGTTTTTTAAATCTGAAAAATAATGACATTTTTTTGGCTGCTCCATGCATTTAAAAAAATCTCATAAATATTAATATTATTCAGAAAAATACTCAGCTGATCTCAATTCAACGAAACAATCAATGTAATATTTGTTCTGTTGACTTATTTCTATTTCTTATCTTACAAAATCTACACCATAGACATTGGAACATTTTTTTCTAGGGGGGGGGGGGGGGTAAGGCGTTATTTTTTTTGTAAAGTATTCCAAAAGAGTTAACTTACATTTTGGGAAGGGATTACCCCAGTAGCAGTTGAAAAATAAAAATTCAAAAATTAAATTTTTTTAGTTAAAAAAACATTTAGTAACCGGATTAACCCACATTCAGATAGAGTAAAAAGAGAAAATTTTAAATGTTATATTTTTATTTATTTTCCCTTCGATCTTAAGGTACCAGGTTGCGTGATGTCTTTGGGGTTGACAAACTATAGATCTCTTCTTCAATATAATTTATTTTTACAATAAAAATCTAGATTTTATCAATACATTTAATTATTTCAGTGTTTTAACCTTTATATTTATTATTTGCAGGCAAACGAAAAGAAGATGGCCAACTACAATTGCAACAATGGTTCAGCTTGCGCCTTCTTAACTGGTGTATTTAACTGCGCTCTCGGCCATTGCGCTAATATGTCACAAATATATCAGTGCAATAATTATAAGCCCGAGGGTGGAATAATAGACAGCTTAAAAGACAACGCTAAGATGAATGGCTACTTCGAGTGTCATCATTCGAGATGCATGAAAATTAAGGTAGGAAAGATACACTTTTCGAAATTTTATCTACACTTGATTTCTGAGATAATTAAAAAATCTGGTGTGAGTTAACGCAATGCACACAACTTTCTCTTACCTTCGGAAATCGAAAGTTGTGTGCTGTCACACCAGATATTTTGTTTCGAGAAATACATAGCTTCTTAGTTCCAAACTTGACCACATGCTTTTCATAAGTAAAAAAAAGTCAATTGATACAAAATTTCCATAGGCTCTGGGTATTTTAAATGTTGATTGCTTGAAATAAACTATGGTTATTTTTCAAAATTTTAATCTCATAATTGGATATTTTATATCCAATAGAGAATTCTAAATAAAAGAAGACAAAATTTCATAAGAATTGGAAAAAAATTTTTAAATGTGTAATGTTCCAAAGGGGACCCCCTTTTGAATCGAAATTAACATGCAAATCGGCATATGGATTTAACATTGGCTCTATGGAAGGAAGAGCCTGAAAATGAATTTAAAAAATCTGAAATACATCAGTAAAGGGTACTTCAAACATGAAAGATTTTACTGATATACTTTTTAAAGAGCATCTAAAAAATCTGGTGTGACTGGCGCACATTCAAACGATTTCCACGAAAAATTTCACTGATATACTTTTTAAATATCATCTAAAAAATAGCTCATTTGTGAATTTTAAGCAAAATCGTTGCAGCGAATTTTGAGAAAATCTCAAAAAACTGAAAAAGTACATCAGTAAAGTGTACTTCAAACGATTTCAACGAAAAATTTCACTGATATACTTTTCAAAGAGCATCTAAAAAATAGTTGATTTTTGAATTTAAAACAAAAATCCTTGGAGCGAATTTTGAGAAAATCGAAAAAAACTGAAAAAGTACATCAGTAAAGTACTAGTACTTTTTAGCCGATTTTGTTTAAAGTTTCTTACACAGTTCTGAAGGTGCCTAACTTAAATATAAAACCAACCTCTAGCGCATTTTCCAGCAAAATCCACACACACACACAGACCAATTTGCGGCCCCTTTTTCGGACTCGACCTCAAAAACATGTATATCCATCAAAATCTCGACATCGAATTTTTCACATGATCCTCTATAAATTACATAGGCTATATAAGTAAGAGAAAATTTCCATTCTAATTTATTATAAAGTAGAGAGATTAACCAAAATTGCAATGAAATAGGAACGTTTAAATTTCATTGTCCCATTATTTTTTTTAAAAAATAAACCCCTATTTTTTAAAGAAATATCTCCTCGTTATAGTACTCTAATCCCTTTTCTCTTCAAAATTTGAACCCATCTCAGTTCTTCGCTTACGTCCGCGTGTTTTTTTAAAAATAGATTGATTTATAATCTTAATTACGTTTAACCATGCTTTTCGAAAATTAAATATTTACTCTTCACTCACAAAATTCTTTTGTAATCGTTTCTATTAGCTTTATCTTTTAGAATTTAATTAGTTTTTTTTTATTTTTTTTCTCATTTATTTATCCAAATGCTTTGATCATTAAAATGACGGGTCTGGGAATGAGTTTTTCGTTTATTGCACACACCTGCGAGTTTCCCAGGATTCTAAATAATTTAATACCCTTTGTTTTGTTTATAAATACAGTTTAATACTCGGCTGTGCACAAAACTTCCAAAAAAAAAAGTTTGATACTTTATCATTTAATGGGGCTCTAAATTTGTATCCCAGAAAAATTTCTGATGCGTTTTTTTTTTAAATTTATTAGAATTGTTTTTATTGTTTATTAAAAAATTATGTAAATTAATTTTTTTTTTTATCTAGAAAATTCAAAAAAGTTTCTATTAGAAAAATTTTAAATTTTTTTAAAATATAGAAATGAAAAAATTTTTATTATTTATCATTTAGCAGGGGCTCGAGTCCGTCTATTTTATTTTTATTGTCCTATAAATAGATGAGGTCTAAATGGCCTTAAATGCCGAAAAAGACCTTAAAACAAATTTAAAAATTAACTTTTTATTAAAACAAAAAGCTACTATCAAATTATCTCGGTATAAAAAAAATACAAATAGAGAGAGATGGATTATAGAGATTGTTGTTGTTAATAGACAAAGATTTTCAATAAATAAACGCTCTTTGTTCTTTCTAAATTTATTATTAGAAAAATACTGTATTTGAGTTTAAATGTAATTTAATTTATATATTTTCTATTTGGTTTTATGTACAGAATTTTTTATAACACGAAGAGTTGCATAAGGTTGCATCGATCAACATAAGATTATCTTTATTTTCATCTCTTAACATTGACTTTTTATGACCCATTAAGGATTCTCTAGGGAGCTCAATTTTTTTTTTGTTTCGAAGCATTTGAATTTATTTTCTAAAAGAAGAAAAAGCTCTCTCTATAAAGCCAGAAAGAAAAAACGAAGCCAGAATTTTTTCTAACTTTCATTTCTGAAGGAAAATATTTTTCTCAAATCTAATTTTCTCGCCCTAGGGGGGGTGCCTAACTTAAATATAAAATTTCAACCTCCTATCTCAATTCCTTCATGCTTTAAATTGAACCCAAACAGACACACAGATAGACCATGTCGCGAAATCCACTTTTTTTGATTCAGAGGACCTCAGAACGTGTATATCCATCAAAATCTCGACATTGAATTTTTGACATGAAACCAATATTCTTTCTCTCTATATATATGTATATTAAATTATACATATAGGTAAGAGAAAGTAAAAATTCAAATCCGAATTGAGATTAGTTCTATATACAAAAAGATGCGGTAACTCACCCCAGTAAAATTCTAATTGGACTAATCATATCTTACTTTTCTACCAAATGAAAAAAATCTCAACAAAATTCTACAAGGGATTCGATGGGTTTCTAAGTTACCCAGTGTTATTATTATCTGTTTATGAGAGTTTCGAAATCTTCAAAAATTAATTCCGCCCCACTAATAAGAAATTTTAGAATGTCATTGAAATGTTTCTATCCTACTATACTAAATATTTGCTAAATATTGAATATAAATTTTAACTCAAACGGAATGCACTTATTTTTTAGTAAAAGTATTAAAAAACATTAATATCTTTATGCATTATAGGGGATGAGGCATTAACCCCCCTGGTTAATGCCTTCATACTTTAGGAAATGCGAGCCTTCACCGCGAAATTACTCTCAAAATAATTTGAATACATTTATAAATAATAATAATTTTTATTTTATTTTGAAATTATTTTATTTTAATTTTCAACCCTTAATCCACCCCTGTGTAAAAGTATATTAAGGAAATTTGATTAACAAAAATATAGGCCATATAGAAAGAATATAATGGTCCGAAATGGATACCAAATGGCTTAAATAAAAATGCCTGAACCCCCAATATGTATATTATTAATTAATAACGGTTATCGTATAAAGTCTTAGATGGCCTGAGTTGCCAAAAAGACTGTGTGAATGTGTGTGTGAGTGTTGAGTGTGAATGAGAAAAAAAGGTGTTAAAAAAAAAAGATAAAAAATGAAAAACTAATTTTTTTTTCAATGACACCTACACTCCCCCTCCCCTTTCAACAGCTTATATTCTCCCTCTACCCTTAGTGAAATGCAAAATATTTAATTTCATATTCAAAAGAATCGTTTTTCGCAGTCAAATTATTTGTTTCTATCATTTTTTTTTTCAACGATAAAATGCATAATAATTACCTTTAATAAGACTCTCAAGAGGGTGTGCTGGTTGACGGTGAGGTCAGGGTGGGTTACACTATATTAATTATTCACTTTGATTCACTTTAAACACAACTAAAAAGACACGAGGTCGGCGCCTGCAACCCGGCAGCGCGCTCGACTCGACTGGACCGAGAGATTCGACTCTCTCTCTGTATAGGAATAAATAGATGAAAATAACAATTCCCTTTTTATTAAAAGTAAAAAAATACCGTTTGCTCTAATCTAACTATATTTAGAGTTGGAAAAAAATGTCAACAAGTGATTTGGAATATTCCAAGGCCTTTCTTAAATAATCAACCCTTCATCCCCCCCCCCCTAATCAAAATAATAATCAACGCTATTTTTTGAATGTTTTCTATTTATTTGCCTTCGATTTAGCTAAAATAAATTTAAAAAACATTTTTTTTTTTCAATTTTTCAACCCCTTATCCAATCCTAATAAATAAAATGATTACAATCTGTTGATTATACTGAAGATGATTCCATATCACTGGGGTTGAAATATTTACAAATAATAATAATTCGCAAAAGTATTTATTTTTTGAGCGACGGTCCTTATAATTAAATTGATTATCCTTACGGCCATCTACAAACAACAATTAATATTTTTTCATTCCTTAATCAGTCTCCCTTGCAGAAATTCTATTTAACTAAAATTCCTCTGGAATGAACTGGTCCCATTGATAAATTTTTGAGTTGAAAATGTAATTTTCCAAAGTCACGTGAGCTTTGGTTATTTAGAACATTTGAACTTGTGGGCACTTTGCTTGCTGAGCCCTCTCCTTTAATCTTCCACCACCATCGCTCGCCATAAAAGCCCCAAGGGCTGTCTCTCTGCTTTGAATTAATGACCCTCAAGCTTTCACCCTCTTTCAACTTTACAAGGTCATCTTTTTGATTCAAAAAATTACAAACAAAAAGAGACTTGTTAGTATATTATTTGGACCCTGTTATGCAATGGTGTGTCAAAGACCAAACATCGAGTTTTGAGAAAATTAACATTAAAGTTTTTTGTTTACATTGGATTATATGTAATTTTTCTTGTCAATTGTGCAAGTAACATTAAATATAAATTTTTTTAGGACATATTTCATAAAAAATACTATTAATTAAAGCATTTGAAACAATATTCCGTGCTTAACTCAATTTTGTATTATTTTGGTCTTTGACACACAATTGCATAACAGGGTCCATTTAGGATTTATTTTTTTGACGCAGCCTTTTCCTACTATAAATACAAAAATCTGGTGTTACTGGTCGCATAGCACAGAACTTTCTCTTACCTTCGGACCGAAGCTACGAGGGTGAAATTTTATAATAAAGTTTGGCACCCCAGGACGTGAAAATAAGCTTTTGATCAAAATCGGCTAAAAAGTACTAGTACTTTACAGATGTACTTTTTTTCTATTTTCTCAAAATTCGCTCTAACAATTTTGATTAAAATTCAAAAATCAATTATTTTTAAGATGCTCTTTAAAATGTAGGGTATATTCTCATTTTGCCATTGAAATCTTCTGAAGACTACTTTACTCTTGTACTTCATAGAAAAGATAGAAGAAATGGTTGCCATGGTAACAAAATATAAATATTTTCCCATGTTTAAAAATTGAACATCTTGAATTCAAATGTACCGTAGGGGGGGGTTTTAAAAAAAAAAAAAAAATTACCTACTGTCGGAAACTAAATATGTGTAGAATTAAAATTAATTAAAAATACTAGATGATATGTTTCAATTTCAATATAATTAAACTAATACAAGTGGTAAAGCCCGCCTTCGGACCACATGCCAGGAGCTTCGCTCCCTGGATCCCCTAGGTCGCCTTCGGGGAGAAATTGCAAAATTTTAAGACTTTAAATTTCCCTCTCTAATTCCACTTTTTTCTGGCCAATCAGCGCTCTGACAGGCACATACACACAGGGACAGGAAGTCAACCGCTAGCGCTTTATATTATAGTATGAACAGGGGCGGATTGATGCAATTTTGTCGGGAGGGCGGTTTTTTATTTTTTTTTTATTTAAGGACTTTGTCGGCATCTATGGCCATTTAGACCCCTTTCATATTTATTTAAATTGATTGGTAACAAATTCAATTGAAATTAAAGAGCGGAAATCATAATTTATAATTTCTTTAGATTACTAGTTTTTATAACATTTTGAATTTCTTCTCGGGGGGGGGGGGGGCGATCGCCCCCACCGCCCTCCCCCTTTAAACCGCCCCTGATGATGATATGATATGGTGATATTGAACTAGTTAAAAGAAGTTAATTAATTATATATATTTCTTTATTCAAAATGTCATCGCTTCTTCCGGTCTTCCACTGGAGAGTAAATAAAACCCTCGGAGTCTCCCATTGGGATGTAGTAGTAACGAACCAAAAATCATGCCATTTGACATCCCAACAGGAAGCCCCCGAGTGTTATAATTATATTCACAAAATTTGACCGAAAGGCCAGAAGAAACGTCGACATTTTGAATAAAAAAATGCTTTTACAATTTCTTCATTGTTTATAATAATATTCAGACCCTACCCCCTGCAATGTCTGATATTTCGACACTGATCAAACATAAAAAAAATTTTCCATTTAAACCTAGTCGCGGGGAGACCAAATTCCATTGAATTAATCTATATTTCCATACGCCACTAAAAAAATTAAATATTAATAGGCGATAAGCTTGGCAATTAAATCGACCGACAGGTAGGTTAATAAAATATTTATTTTCGGCTAAAGTAGCTTTGAAGCCCCTTATTTTACTTCACTGAAATTATTATAGGGACCTAGGCTTTGAATAAAACTTAAATATTTGCGATTCAAAAAAAAAAGAGTGGCATGTTGACGACCTTTTATTTCAAGTCGCCTATATTCAACAAGTATTTTAGCCTTTTTAGAACATTTTAGGTTTAAAATTTTTAATTATGAAGAACCTAAATACAAATTGAAAGAATGTTGCCGAGAGGATCCGCCCCGGCGATGCGCGCGTCCCCCTTTATCTATATTTAAGACATGGCGACTATTGATCTGACTTAGAAAATTCGACATTTACTTTAATAAAGTTGAGAGAAAATACTTTATTAGACCATTTGGTTGATTTATTAAATGGAGCTTATTTATCCCATTTATTTTTCTGTTATTCTGTCATTTCATGCAACAAGTTTCATGCCCATCGGCTGTATATCAGTTAGAGCTAGACATGCGCAAAACTCGGTCATAATATTTTCCCTAAAGACAAATCGGCCTTCAACTTGTTATTAATATATCTTACGTTAATCATTTTAAATTGGAAATTATTCTAACTCATTTGGTTAATTTTCAAAGAAATTCAGTTCGTGACTTTCCTGGGGAAAAAAATATTTGATATTTTTACTTGATATTAAAATTATATTACTACGCTTTTGTTTGTTGTTAGTTAAGAAAAGAAAAGTAATTTTCAACTTGACAGCTGTCATTGGATTCAATTCCAAATATAAACCAAAAATTGAATTTTATTTATTTATTTTTTGAGTATTTAAGGGTTAGGAATGAAAATAAATTGATTATATTTCCAAATTTTTGAATAATTTCAAATCTCATCTGCATAAAATTTGAAAACCTTAATTACCCAGTAAGTCAAAAAACAGTATTAGTAAAATTTTTTATATATTATTTAATTTTTTGTGTTGCATCCCCCCCCTCCCCCTGGACCTCCCCCTGGACCACCTGCGGCGAACCCTCGCCTTTTCTTAATTATAAACCCGCCCGCCTTGCGCGGGCTTCGCGTCTAATCAGGGGGGCTACGCCCCCTGCACCCCCCTCAGCTGGCTCGAGCCCTCCTGCTGCGGGCCTTCGCCCATAACGTTCTTTATAAGGCTGCAAAATTTCGTTTCAAATTCCAACGGGAAGTTGGTCAAACAGAGCGCGACAGACAGACGGACGGACGGACACTTCGCGATTATATTATATAGATATATATATATAATATAATATTCTATAGATGAGGCCGGTCGAGCTAGAAATTTCCCGGGCCTCTGCGACTTCAAAATCCGGCCCTGATAAGTTCTCCCAAATAACCTGTAAATATTTCTACAAGCAAATGGTAGCTCAACACATAAATAATAAATAAATATCCGTTTACATGTCCGATGTTCATTATTATTTTGTCCAACTCCAGTATTTCAATTATTTTTCCTAGCTTTTAAGGGACGGTTATAAAAAGACATTACAAAAATCTCATGAATAAAAATTTTCTAATGACTTATGATTTTCTTCTTTTTCTTAGGAACGAATTTTCGTATCTATAGTACTATTTTCTCGTAAGTGATTTCTCTTGAGAGGGCATCCATCAGTTCGATTCCCCAGAGAAACAATTTATGACTCTTTGAAAGATTATATAAGATAGAGCCTTCTTTTTTTTCTGATAATTTATTTTATCCTGTTCAATAATATTTTCTTTTATATCACAATTTGCTCGATATTTTATATAAAAATTTAAATAGGCCTTTAATAAATACTTAAGCTGGTGTATTTTCCTATAAGTATTTCTATCGATTTATTGATTGTTAAAAAACAAGGTATCGCCATTTAGCACAAGTGACCTGAGGACATATATCCGGATTTTTTCATTAAATGCCGCACCATAAATTTTTAATCAGTTATTAAATTTTCAAAACAAAATTAAAAATTTAAACCAGACTTCAATAAATTGAATCTCAAGGTGAATTTAATGAATATTGAATTGAATGTATCTTAAAATCTTAAAACTCTTGAAATCACATAATTTTCGACTAGAGTGAATGAAGAAAACGACCTCGGCGATTCCATTAAGGGGGTTCAGGAGGTAGAAGTTACGCATGTTTTTCCCGATAAGATGGCATTGTGTGTCATAAAAAGTATGCCCAAAAAATCAAGTAATTCAAAAATTTGCCAAGAGATGTCAGAATGATAGCTAATAATATTTAATGCATTTGGTTGACTTTCATTGATCTTTTCACAATGAATACTTTATAAATGTTATTATATATTATGTATCTTTTATAAAAGCATATAAATATTCTTGTTGTTGGGCTATCAGTTGCATCACAGGAAGGAAGCACTTGCCATAATCACTTCGTTCATTCCTTTTTTTTTTTTTAACTGGCAAGTCTTCGGGACTGCGATCCTTGCGATCAAAAGCCTGTCAAGCAACTGAAGTAGTGTGGACAATGGTAGCACCAGTACCTACCAAACGAGTATCCTTGACAAGCATGGCGAGCTCAAGCCTCTTTAGCACGAGCACGATTAGTGTGAACATAGCTTAAGATGTTTTACGGCATCTAAGGCCATTTAGCCCCTGAAAATTTTCTTTTTCATTTTAAATGCATTTTCAGTTCATTCTAAAACTAATTTTCTCTCTTACATTTAAACGCAAACTTTTTGAAAATTTCTCTCTTTCGTTTTATGTTTGTATGATTCTTTTTTTTTTTTTGTTGTGAAAGAGAATCACGTCTAAAATGTGAATATCTTCCTCTTTTTGTAGATATCACTTTTCTCTTTAACAAAAAGAAACTTGAGAATTTAAGAACCGGAAAGTGACTCTTAACGGATCGAAAGGCTGTATACTTTAATTTTTTTTTTTTTTTTAACTCGCAGTCAAATTCTTTAATTTAATAACCAACTTCACGCTTTATCCAAATCTAATATGCATTCTTTTGTTACAGAAAGCGTTTAAATGCGATCGCTACTGCCCTTCCATCAACACAACAAACATTAATATGATGGTGATGTATGGTGATAATGTGTTAGTGGGGGTATGCGACAGTCTTACGGCCTACAACATAGCTAATGGCACAGAAGAAGGAGAACCTCTTGAGAATGGAACGGTCGTCTGGAAAGCGCAGGATTATCCCAAACAGGTGCTGCTAGCCAGCTGTTACAAAGTAACCTATGGCGGGAGATATATCCGGTAAGTAACGCTCTCTTTTTTCATTTTATATGTTCCCAGTAATGTTCTTCCATCTCGGACTGACAAAAGATTGATGAAAAAGCATTAGACAATCAGGATTCCATCAATCTGATCTTGATTGAAGAAAATTATTCATCTATTCGAATAATCTGTGATCCACTATAGATACGAGTATATTAGTTGAATAGTGATCTGCGTCCTCGCCGAAGGGTCAAGTAATCGGCCTCTCATTAGAGGGGTTGCCCTGTGGTTTAGAGGTGGTAGGCATAATAGGGTTGGAATTTTTTAGTTTTATTTTCACTTAATACTGTTTGACATAATTCTGCGCAACGTCAAGACCAAGACGATGATTGTCTCTCTCCAGACTATTCTCTATCAATCTGGCACGAATTCGCCAAAAAAAAAGTCTCCGTTTAAGTAATAGATATACGGTACCTATAATGCCTTCTTACGAAAGTTTTTGTCACATTTCATCCTTTTCTGACGAGTGGTTCCAAAGATATAATGATTCCTTGATGATAATAAGACAAGCAAATTAAAAATTTGGTGTGACTGGTCGCACAGCACACAACTTATAGCTTAACTTGGTAAGAAAAAGTTGTGTCCTGTGCTTCTTCCACCAGATTTTTTGTGTCGACATATATTTATACATGTTTCCGACAGTATTCGAATTTGAAGATGTAAAATTTATAAGTGTGAGAAAATATTTATATTTACAGATTACCATGGCAACCATTTCTCCTATCTTTACTATGAAGTACAAGAGTAAAGTGGTCTTCAGAAGATTTCAATAGCAAAATTAGAATATATATTTTAAAGAGAATCTAAAAAATAAGTGATTTTTGAATTTTAATCACAATCAATTTAATCACAATTATTTAATCGTTGGAGCGAATTTTGAGAAAATCGAAAAAAACTGAAAAAGTGCATCAGTAATCTAGTACTCTTTGGTCGATTTTATTCAAAAACTTCGTGTCACGTGCCAGGGGTGCCTGGGGGTCATGGGGGTGCCTAACTTAAATATAAAATTTCAACCTCATAGCTCTTTTCGTTCTTGAGATATTTTGTTCACAGACACACAGACAGACCATGTCGCGAAAACAACTTTTTTGAATTCAGGGGATATCAAAACGTGTATTTTCGTCAAAATCTCGACATCGAATTTTTGTCATGAATCCCAATACTTTCTCTCTATATATTATTCAATAACATTTATAGGTAAGAGAAAGTAAAAAGTTATAGAAATTTTATTATTGCATTTTTGAGGTTATATAAATAGAAATTAAAATTTCCCTTGAGATTCATTATTGACTCAAAAATTATCATTTTGTTTTTTTTTTAATTTATAAATATTTTAAACCTATAATTAAATTGATTTCACCTCCAAGTTTCAAGTGTTATTTTATTTATTTCCCTTGATGATAATAAATAGACAAGCATTCATGTCAAAGCCATGTCATTTATTTATTAACTAAAAAAAAATAAATGAAACAAAAAAAATCGATGTTATCTTTTAAGAATAATTGAATTATTCTGGGATGAAAAATAATTTATATTGAATACTTATAATGAAAAATGGTTAGTTTATGTTTACGTAACAGCTAGCTATTGACGGGTCTTGCGACTAATTAGGGCGATATTACTATATTATATATTAATAGATTAGTCCTATAGCAATGTGTGAATAAATTACGCAATATTAAGTATTCAGGAAAGTTCTTTACTTGTCTTATCTCTGGCCCCACGAACCCTTTTTTTTTGCCCTGGGTCTAAATGGGCTCAGCTGACGATAAAGACCTTAAATTAAAAAAAAAAAACTTTTTATCAATCCCTGTTGTATCTTCTCTAGAAAAAAATCTGGTGTTCTTTTTCAGTTTTTTTTTCGATTTTCTCAAAATTCCCTCCAACCATTTTAATTAAAATTCAAAAATCAATCATTTTTTAGATGCTCTTTAAAATGTATATTCTCATTTTGCCATTGAAATATTCTGAAGACCACTTTACTCTTGTACTTCATACGACGGATAGGAGAAATGGTTGCCATGGTAACAAAATATAAATATTTTCCTTTACTAATAAATTTTATTACTTCTTGAATTCTAATACTGTATATCGGCGGAAACAAAATATATATCGACACCAAAAATCTGGTGCGACAGTCACACCAGATTTTTTTAATATTGAATATTGTCCAAATAGGCAGAAATTGGTCCTCAAGGCCTCCTAAATTTGCCTTGGACCCGAAAACGCCTAAAGAAAGGCAACCCTCCTTCACCTCCCCGTTGGCAAATTTTTTGATGAAATTGTATTTAACTGTTGCAGAGCAAGCGATTGTCTGAACGGCACTCTTCTTGACAAAGAGATACTTCCTACACCTCTAATTAATTTCACCCAATTTTGGCGCATTGTGGCCAACTCATCGATAACGCTAGACCAGCAACAAAACTACCTACCCATGCAAAAGGCACTCACCATCTATAATTCATCCAGACTCTATATAAATCTCGAGGCCTGTGTCAACACACTACAGGGAGAATGCCGAGAATTTCTCGCTTCGCATGGCTCTGATGGTGATAACAACACAGCGCAAGCGAGATTCCCTTGCTTTTATGACAAGGTAAATGAAAAAATAACTTAAAACTTTAAATAATAGAAATATCATAATATCAGGTTTATTCTTTAAAAACAGACGTTAAAATTTAACATCAACAAATGGATGTTAAAGAGTTTTTTTTTCATTAGATGTTAACGATTCATATGAAGATAGCTATGTTTTCTGCTTGTTCGTGTTTGTACACCTACTCTAGCGCATGCGTATTACTAACAGGATTTGTTATTTTCAATCTATTAGGCCTATCTGACACACCAGCGTTAAAAATTGCTATTCCCTAAACCAAGTTTTAACAGCGAAGTTAACATGTTGCCTTTATTTCAAAGCTCAAAATCATAACCTTACTTTTTAGGTTAAGAACGCCATTTTTATGCATTAAATCCGGCGTTAAAATATTAAAGACACCCGCTAGACATGACATTAATTTTTAACACTAATGACTAAATGTTAACGCTTTGGCTTTTAAGTTTTTGTTTACAGAATAGCAATTTGAGACAAGGAAGTGTTAAAATGAATTAACGTTGTTTACAGACGTTAAAAGTTAACGTTTTTGCTTAGAGAATAGACCTGTATGAAGGTCAAATTAGCATGAGTTTAACGAATTATGCACCCCCTTATACGTATAATTAATTATGGCATACATTTCCACAGGTAGGTAGGTGTGTTTATTGCATAACAATTTTTTTCTACTTTAGTAATTTACGCTTTCCATGGGCGTAACTAGCTAAATAGGCGGTCCCGGAGTGGGGCCCCTCTCCCAGAAAGCAAGAAATTAGTACGCTTTTATCTATTATGAAATAAATATATTTCTATTTATTCATTCTATAAAGAAATTGATTTATATTTTGTTAAAATGTCATCAATGAATTTTTTATAAGTCTCTCCCCTTCTCTCGTTCTCTCCGATAAATGGGTTAAAAACATTCCTCACCTACAGTGAAAATCTATATTGAAAAAAAATACAAATGTCTAAATTTAATTCTAAAATTTGTTCGTGATTGGTTGTCACGAAAGGAAATTATTTTTCTAGGCTGCCGTTATTAATGTTTTTTAATTGTTATTTATGAATGTTGATGTTTGTTAGGAATAGATAATAACATTTCATTAGGGAATAGTTTATCTTATTATCTACGAGCCCTCGGGCTCTAGTTGGTAGCGCGCCTGCCTTGTATACCAAGGGTCGAGGGTTCGAATTCCAGGCAGACCGATGATTTTATTTAAGCCATTTGGATACCAAATGAAAGAAATAACCTTGGCTGCGGCCCTCGGGGCTTGGAGTAGAGGTTAGCGTGCTAACCTCCTATACCAAACGTCGCGGGTTCGGACCCCAGGCAGTCCGATGATTATCCAAATGGATCCAAATGGCTTAAATAAGAATGCCTGGACCCCAAATAAATATATATTATTAAATAACGGTTATCGTACAAGTCTTAAATGGCCTAAGTTGCCGAAAAGACTGTGTGAATGTGAGAGTGAATGAGAAAAAGTGTGAGTGTTTAAAACGAGTAATAGTGCCTCTAAGCGGGTCGCTGATAAATTTATTTTTTTATTAATTTAGGGAAGGGAGGATAATGGGGAAATAATATTTCTAAAATATTTAGTTCAGGATTCAAACTAGAGTTAATCAAGAACTTTAAAATTAAAATTATATTAATAATTTTATCCTTTGATACGGAATTAAATGAATAGGAGAGAAAACCAGCACCGTTTTTCCGCCAATTTTAAATATGCTTGTATTTCGGACTGCATAACGCCTTTCAGTTAATAGTTTTTGGTGATGATGGGCGGCGTTTTTCAGATTAAATACAGCACTATTTCTTGAATGGGAAAGTTTTATCTGTGATTTGTAATTTCCACAATTGTCTCGCCCCTCTTTTCTAGTTAATAATTAAAAGAAGAAAGGGTCAATTATTTCCTGAATTATCAGGAAGAAAGTTAGGGCCTACACAAAATCTGGTGTGACTGGCGCACAGCACACAACTTTCTCTTACCCTTCGGTAAGAAAAATATTTTTTTTGAAATGTGTAAATAGATCCAAACGAATTGAAATTAACATGCAAATCCCCTTAGAGATTTAACATTGGCTCTCTGGAAGGAAGAGCCGGAAAGTGAATTTGAAAAATCTGAAATACATTAAAGTGGTCTTCAAAGAATTTCAAGGACAAAATGGGAATATAAATTTTAAAGAGCATGTAAAAAAATAATTTATTTATTTATTTAAAATGTTTGGAGCGAATTTTGAGAAAATCGAAAAAAAAAAAACTGAAAAAGTACTTAGTAAAGTTCTAGTACTTTTTGACCGATTTTGTTTAAAAGCTTATTTTTACCCCTTGGAGGGAAGGGGGGTGCCTAACTCAAATATAAAATTTGAACCTCGAAGCTCTTTTAGTTACTGAGATATTTTGTTCATACCCAGATAGCACAGTACGTCTTATGTACGTACATAAGACGTACTGTGCTATCTGGGTAGATAGACAGACAGACCAATTTGCGGGACTCACTTTTTTGGACTCGGGCAAACTCAAAATGTGTATATCCATCAAAATCTCGACATCGAATTTTTGACAAGATCGCAATACTTTCTCTCTTCTTCTCTCCTCGCCTTGTCCAGCGATGCGGGGTCGGCGGACCTCACTCTTTCCCTCCAACCCTATCATACGTTTTTACGACCGGAAGAAATAGGACAGGCCGACCCGTCACACGGCCTGACACCTGTTAAAAAGAGGAAGGAAGAGGCAGACATTTACAGAACTGAAGGACTGCCTGTCCCAGCTCGGGTAGCTCGTGGTCGCCATCCACGTACCCACAAGATGTGGGCCCCTGAGCAAATCGCATTACATTCTCTATATATTTCATATATAGGATAAGAGAAAGTAAAAACAATATAATTTTTTTTTTAATTATATTTATTATTTTAAAATTTTTACCCAACCAATGTCGGTTTAAATAGCATACCGCTAAGGCACAAACGATCATACATTTTTCGAGTGTATTTTTATTATGTACAAAAACGCTTGGAAAAGTATTTTCAATTTATTACTAAGAACATCTAGAGAATTTTATTGATTGTGAACCAAATTGTCTGTTTTCATTCTCACTCTCTCCCTTAACTTTTTTTTTTCATCATTATGGCGGCGTTTTTTTAAAGGAGAGAATCCGAAACAAAATTTCGGATTAAAAACACTCGCTAAAAAAAACGCTTGATTCAAGGATATATCTGTAATTAATTCCTCCCTCACTTAGTCATATTTTACAAAGGCACAATGTCAATGTCATAAGTTTTAATTAAAAGTTTCATATCCAGGCCTGATTTGATTTGCACTCAAATATGCGGAACGAATTGCTCGAGGCTTAATGACGAAATCGAGGAGATAAATAACAAAAGCCGTTTTATCCAATTCATTTGAATTTATATATTTTTATATTTATATGAAGCCACTTTACTTGATAGTCATAACATTTCCACTTTAAACGCGTATTTAATTATTAAAATTTTCCTCTTCACATTAATTGAATTTCAAATTTTTTCTTTTACGTAAATATCACTTTTTTAATTTCTCTTACCTATATATGTAATATATAGTGAGAAGGTAGGTATTGCCATCATGTCAAAAATTCGATGTCGAGATTTTGATGGAAATTCATGTTTTGAGGTCCCCTGAGTCCTGTGTGTGTGAAAACATTTTAAGCATAAAGGAAATGAGCTTCAAGGTTAAAATTTTTTATTTAACTTAGAATCCCTCCTGGTCAGTTAAAATGAGTTTTTGAATAAAATCACCCAAAAAGTACTAGTGCTTTACTGAAGTACTTTTTCAGTTTTTCTAGATTTTTTCAAAATTGGCTCAAACGATTTTGATTAAAATTCATAAATCAATTATTTTTTATATTCTCTTTAAAAAGTTTATTCTCATTTTGCCATTGAAATTTTTTGAAAGACCCTTTACTGATGTATTTCAGATTTTTAAAATTCATTTTCCGGCTCTTCCTTCCATAGACCCAATGTTAAATCCCTATGGGGATTTGCATGTAAATTTGGAACTTTTTATACATTAAAAACATTTTTTTCCAATTCCTATCAAATTTTGTATTAGTTTGTGTATAAAATAGCCAAATATGAGATTAAAATTTTGAAAAATACCCATAGTTTATTTCATTTCAAGCAGTCAACGTTTAAAATATTCGGAGCCTATGGAAATTTTGAATCAATTGTTGTAACATTGTAACATTCTTGAGAAAGTTGTATTATATACTCTTAGATCCTCTGCATTTATTTGTAGTCAAGTTTATATTTTATTATTTTGTTAGATCGATGAGGGAATACAAAAAACTCTGGAGAGTTTGAAAAGTGTCAGTATTTGGTTTAGAACATTTATCAAAACAATGCCTGTCTGAATGGGACTTGTTGAAAGCAGACAAGCATGTCTCTAGAGATCAATATATCAAAGCGATCAATGTCTCATCTCATCTAAAATGATATGGAGACTAAACGTAATTCTCTTTACCAAATACTTGACTGTATAACGATATCAATTGGAAAACATTTCTAAAAAGGAAATTTATTATGTTCCTCAGCGATTTAAATTCCTTCATTCACTCCAATAAGGAATGAGTTCGAGATTTTGATGGAAATACATGTTTTGAGGGCCGAAACTCCAAAAAAGTGGGTCAGGCAAAATGGTATATGTGAAGAAAATATCTCAAGAATGAAAAAAAAAACTACGAGATTGAAATTTTATTTTTAAAGTTTGATATCCTTCCTCCCTTGCATCTAATGGGAAGCTTTTAATTAAAATCAGCCCAAGTATACTAATACTTCAAAGGAATAATAGATGAAATAGTTTCTATGATGATAATGGGCGATTTGGGTTATAAGGGGGATATAAGTGGGGGGCGATGAGTCTTCATAGAAGAAAAAATAATTAGAGTTTACTAAAATTAAAAAAAAAAAAGTAAAAAACCAAAGAGAGATTTAGAAGATGGCCAGTATAAAAGAGGACAAAAAATTGTCATAAAAATAAAAAAGTCTGAAGATAATTCCAATCTAGAATCGAAATGTCACTTTTGTTTTCATTAAATTAATATTGACTGCTGGAAAAAAATCAATTTTTGTTATTTTCTTCATAAAAATAAAAATATTATAGTAGATTTTTAAAAGATTTGGGTAGAGATAAATGAAATGGGGGCGATAGGTATTTGTCAACCTAGAATTATTAATTTTAATCAAAATCATTAGAACTTCTTCTTCTCTTAGCCTTATTCCCGCAGTGCGGGGTCGGCTGAATGGGTTTTTTGTGACAGGAAGTAATAGAACAGACCGGCCCGTAGCACGGTCTGACGTCTGTTGAAAATATAGAAGGAAGGGACTGACATGTAAAGAACAGGACTGCCAGTCCCAGCTCGGGTAGCTCGTGGTCGCCATCCACGTACCCACAAAATGTGGGCCCCTGAGCAAAAACAAAATCATTAGAACAAATAAAAAAAAAAATACATTAGTAAAGTACTAGTACTTTTTGGCCGATTTTATTTTGCAGCAATAACTTAGTCTATTTCTTTTCAAATATTTTTAAATCGTAATTTTTATAATCTCCATGTTCTGTTTCAGCACGACTCTTTCTTCGTGGTCGCTCGTTTCGATCTACGCAAAACATGGCAGGAGTTAGTAATCGCAGTAGTCGTCCCATCAGCGTTATTCGTTCTCAGCTGCGCAACGTTATGCGTTATTACAAGATCAGTACGTGTCGGGGATGATTCAAAAATGCGTTGCAGCTACTGCACAGCACCAGCACGCGGATCTGACGAGCCTGAAACTTTGTGCATCGTTCAATCAGACAACGAGATGATCTCACACGGATAGCACCTGGAGGCCGCCTCCTCTTCGGAAGGCCTTCCAACAGGACCGTCGCACGACGGATACGAGATGCGCCTCTATGGACCACATTGGGGCCGTAATAACGTCAAGTAACGATGTATCTATATTTACCCCAGGCACTAACTGCCATAAGATACTCATGAAATTTTTCTCCAATATTTATTTTCTATGGGCTCGATATTGAAGATATTTTGTACAAATGGCCGAATTGATTATTACAACAGATGAAATTCTTCCAATCAAGAAGACATTTTCACCTTTTGGGATTTTAATCCTTCATCATTATTTATTTTAAACATCGAAGTCAACTAAGCATTCTTTAATTTATTCAGTTTATATAATTAATGAGACCGCAAAACGGAAAGTTGTCATAAATTTTTTAAGATAAGTAAAAATATGCGAGTTGGGTTTGTGTTTGATTGGGTAAATCACGTCCCACTCGGTCCAAAACGTCCCACTTTTTGACGCGGATCTTTATCCTAGGCCATTATCTCACTATTTTAATTGGCGAATACGAAGTGTTATCGAAGATAAAGGTAGTTCGTCAGTACCAAAAGCGGGGAAGTCATGGTTCGAGTCCAGGAGGCCGCGATTTGCACACAACACAAACTCATCTCGCAAATTATTCCAAATCTTAAACTTATTTACAGTCTTTAGTATGTTGTTTGAGGAGGCGATTAGTCGAGGTGATAAAGCAGTTAAGCTTATAATCCTGGGTTAAAGGCACAGTTCAAATCTACTTCATGGCAAAAAAATTATCCAACTCAATTTGAGATGTCTCCTCCTGAGGAAGGAAAGGGAACCCACCTCATTATTATACACATGAAAGTTACTACTCAGAGTAACCACACTGTGTCAGTTCTGACACTAATGACTGATGAGAGAGTGTTGTTTAAAAGATCTCCAACTATTTTCAAACAATTTCTAACTACTGAAATACAGAAACAGAAATTAAAAAGTGTTTATCCTGTTTAATTTCAATATTCTTGGTTTCAAGTTGGGCTGGAGGTGTCTTGCAAATTTTAGAATGGTGAGTACAAAATTTCAATGTCTCCGTGTTGGTTGGTTTTAAGGTTGTATGCATAAGTTCAGGGGGGAAGGTAACGGGCCAGAAGGCATCCAGAGGGCCTAAGCTTTCACTAGATATTTTTGGATAATTCTAATCTTATTATAATTTTTATTATTTTTGAAGGAGAGTGTCATATAATATTATTTTTTCTAATGACTGGATTTGTTTATTACAAAAAATTCTAACCTCCACTGTGTAGGGTGTTAAACAAAAGGTCGTAAAAAAATTCCCTAAAAACGTTTCTAACAAAATTATGAAAATCAATATCAAATGGAAAGAAAAAAATTTTCTGATTGGAGAAATTTATTTAAATAAATTAAAAAAAAAAATGTGGAAATAATGTGTTTTTCCAAAATGACAACAAAACGAATCTAATAATCAATTATGGCTTGATTTTTCTTAATCATTTTATTCATTCTTAGTTAAGAGAAAAAATCTTTTTCATCAAGATAAAAATAAAATCTACTGGCGTTTAAATAACTTTCGAGCTCGGTTTTGAGCCTTTGCAAAATTTCAAGCTTTATTTTGTTAAAAGGAGGAGATAATATTATAATTCTTTGAGACAACTTAAAAGTTTTTGACAATCATTTTATAATAATATTTTAAAAAAAAATCGTTTGTTTTTTTTCTACTTGGGAAGTGAAATTTCTTCTTTTACAAAAAATTATTTTTCTAATGCCAAAATAGAAGAAAAACCTACAAGTATTTCAATAGGAATTCCCAAGAATTCTCATTTAACTTTTGTTATCCTTACTGTGATTGGCGATAATTCTCGGGATAACCTTTATCTAAATACATTATGAATATGATATTTCAACCATCCAAACAACTTTTTCATTTAATAAAAACGGATCGGGCTCGCCACTTAAATTACGCCGCTGCACAAATTGAAAAAACAATTTTATTTTTATCTTGATGATCAAGAAAAAAAAAAAATTACTTCATAACTTCTGATACTATATCGGATTAATTTTCTTCCCTATTTATATTAAAAGACGAATGAATGAATTGTATAGCGTATATTTATTCAAAAATAAAATCCTACCTTTTCACAAAAGTATAGAACACCTTGACTGACAATATTCTAATTATTTTATTTTCAATACTATAAAAAAATCTTAAAAAAACATTTTTTATAATAATAAAAATAGTCTAATAGAGAGAATAATTTTTAAAACTATAATATATAGAAAAAAAAATGCAATTTATGGTCCAAAATAAAGAAAAAATTTATTTTAATTAAAATCGTGAAATCACAAAATTTGCACCTAATCGTGAGTTTTTTACTTTAATACAAATATAAATAAAAATTCCCTTTGTATAAATAAAAAAGAAAGCTCTACTAATTCTAAAAAAATATTTAAACGGTAATAGTCCAGGATCCCGGGCCATTTTTAAAATTTATTACTATCAAGCTTAATTTCCCATGAGTAGCTTCATTTTGATGAGACGCCAAACTTCTCGATTGTTGTAGCTAACAGGGGTAGCAGGGATAAAATATGTCAATTTGACGATTCTCGAAAATTTATTACAAACTGAAGGTTTTTTTTTTTTTATTAAATCTTAAGAAAATTATTAATATTATTGAAAAAATATATTTCCTAGAAAATGTATGGTTTGATCAAAGAGTCAGTCCCCTCCTTCCAACATGTATGAATAACGAGGACATCAAAAATGATTACTAACTAGCTGATTTTTTTTACTGTTGATTAGTTAATAGTTATATAATTTAACAGCCACATTGTCCTACAAATTGCGTGGTACGTTATCTCGGTCATACGCTCAGAAAATGTTAATACCTCAAGACCATTTGTCTTATTACTAACTGTAGGACAAAAATATTATCTAATAGGTTAGTATATATTATTTTTACATCAGGGATCAGTACTACAACTTTTGAACGTAGGACCGAGATAACGTACCACGTAATTTTTAGGACAATGTGCCTGTTAAATTATATAAATATTAACTAATCAATAGTAGAAAATCAGCTAGCTAGTAATCAATTTGGATGACCTCGTTATCGATACCTGTTGGAAGGAGGGGACTGACTCTTTGATCAAACCATACCATTGTATTTTTTTCTATAATCTTAATAATTTTTTTAAGATTTAATAAAAAACATTGTGTGGTTTTATGAAACTACGATGCAAGTGAAACTTTTTTTCGGATCGTAGGCGTTTATTTAACTGAACATTTTCAGAAAATTATTCAATTAAGGGTATTAAAACCGCGTTTTTAATCTTAATTTAATAATTGGAAAATGATAATGGGAAATCAATAGACTCATGTTAAAAACTGAGTACAATATTTATTTAGCAATCGAATCATTTTAAATTATTTAAAAAATTATATTTTATCAATTTAAAAATTGAATAATTAAATCTCACAATTATTTTTTTATAATTCGTCATTTTAAATTTCAACTTTCCTATTTTTGTCGTCACAGCTTGTGATGTCATAACATTTGACGTCACTGCTTGTAACGCGACATGCTGATAGAGGAACGGAAAAATTTGAGGCTATCAATTAAAAGTTCCACTTTAAAAACCTACAGTTGGTAATAAATTTTCGAGAATCCTCAAATTGACATATTTTATCCCTGCTACGCCTGTTAGCTACCTACAATCGGGAATTTTTGTAAGAAAAAAAAGTTGGGCGTCTTATCAAAATTGATCTACTCACGGAAAATTAGCTTTATAGTAAAAAATAGTCAAAATGGGCTCGGGATCCTGGACTACAAACACCAGTGACGTATTTAAAAAGCCGTGCGAAGGGAAAATTTGACTCGACAGATGTGGAGGAAATAAATAAAAAAAAAAAATTTATTATAAATATTGAAAAAAATATTTTTTTGTTCTCATGTCTCGGCGCTCCCTTTGCATGGTCCTTGCTATGGTCAAATAAAAATAAAGACAAAACTTTCTATAATGAAACAATCACATTCCTCAAAAAGAAAAAAACAACGCTACTGTGAATAAGAGTTTTTAAATTATTAATTAATTCCTAAATTACAAATATCTACAATTTATTCTAAATATTGAAAGATCTGAAATTTTTAGTTTTCTCTAGAAATTTTTTTTATTAATGTTTAGAATAAAAAAAATAAAACCGCAACGTCTATAATTAATTATTTTCAATTAATTTGGAAAGATGGTCCCTGAATGAGTGCCTTGAGGACAAGAAAAGGTAGAAATTACCAGATTATATTAATATAATGTCAACATATATACAGGGCTGCCAAAGAAAAAAGTCCAACAAAAGATTTTTTATCTGCCAAAATAAACGGCAATATTTATATTATATATTT
This sequence comes from Euborellia annulipes, assembly GCA_023213315.1. NCBI lineage: Eukaryota > Metazoa > Arthropoda > Insecta > Dermaptera > Anisolabididae > Euborellia > Euborellia annulipes. The sequence continues at coordinate 15,983 of JAKCPI010024354.1, read as the reverse complement.
ATTTTAAAGCTCTGTCTGTCCGTCCGTCTGTGAGTCAACTATCCAGGTTGTATTTAATATTTTTATAAGAAGGAAATTATAATACTTTTTCATTTTGTTGAATTGAAGTCATAAAGCGTATCCTCAACAATCAGCGCAGCCCTGTATATAAAATATTTGTTCTTAAAATAAATAAGTTATAATAAATTTAAATTAAAATAATAATATAAAAAACAATTAGTAGCTTTAAATGGTTTATGTATAAAATAGACGTTCACTGCAAGACGAGATAAGAAATGGGAAAGATAGAAAGACTCAAAATGTTCGTTTAATCCCCCTTCATAGAATTGCTTAACTGGCAAAGCTCCTTTAATTATTATTCAATAATGTGAAATATACAGGCGGATCGGCGGAGAGGGTTTTTGTGACCGGGAAGAAATAGAACAGACCGGCCCGTTGCACGGTCTGACGCTTGACGATTATAACAATATTAATGAGTCAAAAAAAAAAAAAGAATTCTTTCGTTGTCCTATGAGCGCTCCGTTCATGCGAATGTGTGTCGCTGAAATTGTAATTTTCATTTATTCTCGCCTCCGGCTCTGTAGATGGCCTAGACCAGTGGCCGAAACGTCAACTTGGAACGGCAATAATAAAAGAAATAATTTTGGCTGCCTATGTCTTGGATTTTTTTTTTTGACTCCTTAATAATACTTCCAGCCACAAAGACATACCTCACAACAATATTAATTATAAGCTTATAAATTATTGAACCATATTGTGTTTTTTAATTCCTCGAAATATAATAATAATCGACTCGAGATTCCATGGCAACTTCGTCCCCACTTCTGACTCATTTAGGTACAGTGAGGGACAATATTAAGACCCATCCATGCGTTTTCTACTTGTGTTTATTTCATTGTTTTTATAGAAGAAAATAAAATCTTTATTTCTTAGTTTGAACCATGAAAGTTTCTATATAATATTTCTTTAAAAACAATGAAATAATCATAAGCAGAAAACTCATGGGTGGGACTTAATATTGTCCCTTCACTGTACATATATTAAGGGAATGTTAAATGAAAAATTCATTCTTAAAAAATAATAATCTCATCTCGTCTCGTTTCTCGAAAGTGAATCTCTATAAAATATCGAACATTTGTGATAAACGTTTTTTAATTATAATAAAAAAAAATTCGATTAGCGTTGTAAACAAAAAAAAAAAAAAAAAAACAAAAAAAAAAAAAAATAAACAACGATTGATTCATACACTGAGAACTTCCAAAATAATCTTCGAAAAATTAAAAAAAAAAATCATAAAGACATAAAATGAATCAATGTTTAGACCTGTTTTATTTCTCTCTCAGGGTCTTACGTTTGCAACAGATTAACAAATAAACAAATTATTAATTATATTTTCATATTATAATTAGAATATTAATTAATGTATATTTAAAAATTTATATACATACAACTTCATACGCTTATATTGTAGTAGTACTAATCTTGCATAATAATAATATTTATATTTATTTTATCTATGAAAAAAATATTGATAGAGTATAGAGAAATATTTTCTATGTTGTTTTATTATTACAAACTGTTATATATTATATATAAATATATTGAGATATATACTAGAAAACAGATTTTAATTGTATATATACACCTGCATATAAATAGGAATAAAAGAAAAAGATTTTAAGTCCAATTTCATATGGGTCTGCGTGTGAAATGCCGACGTTTTTTATTTTTTTCAATATCTCTGAATAAAAAAGAAATCTGCTGTCCATTATGGTCTAACTAACAATAGAAACGTGATTTGTAGATTTTCAAAATGAATTTTTTATATTTTATTTTTTTTACCTGGCGGGATTTAATCTATTTTTAGAAAAATTTGAGTGAATGCCTTTGAACTTGTCCCCCATAATGCTTTGAGATGCATTTTCCATGTTTTTTTTTTTTCGAATTTGTGGCAGGTGACTTGATGCTGAATATCATGGCAAGTAGGAGGTTGGGCTGAAAGGTCTCCGACCTATCCAAGATGCAAGATATTTTCCTCCTTGATGAGAAGGGAGCATCGCTGTTATAAGTGTGTAGACATACAAGAAGACTATGGAGAAAAATAAAAATAAATTTGATTAAAAAATGTTTTTTATCTTGATTAGTTCGGAAACTTTTCAGACCACCCTCGTAAATAACACTATTATACCATCTACTTTTAAAGGAAAAAAAACAAAACATTTTTTAAAATTTAATTAAGGTTTTATGAGAAGGGATGCGAAACCTTGAGCCCTAGCACAAGAGACGGATAGAAACCGAAGAGTGAGGGAAGGCAGGCAACCAATAAACCTTTAAATGGTTTTCAAGATTTGTTTGAGTTAGATATTAAACTTAAAATGGTTTTTTGGCGGAGATTTAATCAGGAAGGACTTTGCAGCGAGGAAATTAAATAAAAAAATTTTATTCGCCCACGTTTCGGACGTCACCTTCATCAGTCGTGTATATTTAACAATATTTGACCTGTTTAAGGTCGTGATTGGCGACCGAAACGTCGACAAATAAAATTTTTTTATTTAATTTCCTGGCTGCAAAGTCTTTTCGAATTCTGATCAGATATTAAATTACAACAAATACCTCCACTCAAACTTAAAAAGTCAAAGGTTATTTGGACCCTGTTATGCATTAGTGTGTCAAGCGCCAAAATAATTAAAAATTGAGTTAAGCACGGAATATTGTTTCAAATACTATAATTAATAGTATTTTTTTTTATGAAATATGTGCTAAAAAAATTATATTCAATGTTACTTGTACAATTGACAAAAAAAAATTATATATAATCCAATGAAAACAAAAAACTTTAATGTTAATTTCAAAACTCGGTAGCTGGCGCTTGACACACTAATGCGTAACAGGGTCCATTTAATCCTCGTCACCGCCCGCATAAAATCACATTTCTCTATAATATGCATTCGATCTTAAAAGGATTTCTTCATTTGTCACCCACTAGCAAGGAGACCGTCTTATTGCACATCTTTATGAAATACAAATTGGGAATATAAGTTATATAGGCCTATATTATTTGTGGACTGTCTAATTTCTCTAATTCGTTCAATTATCATCACAGTCATTGGATCTCTTCATTGAAAATTTGAAACCTTAAAAATAAGGATAATTGGTGGTTATACAACGTCGGCATTTTCAGCAGACTTGCCTTAAAGATGTGGCCCCAAACTTTTGGGACTCACGCACACATTCTAGCACACCATTATTTAAAAAAAAAAAAATTTAACTGGACCAAATAGAAAATGTATGTACCAAAAATCACATTCAAAGATTAGAAAATTAGAATGAAAATATTCATAAAATTTCATTAATAATATTAATGCATGTCTACCAGCTTCCTTCTGTAAATGAAATTTGTATGTAAAACTGTAAATAATAATAATAATACTCTAATTAAATCGAAATGCACACACAGCTTTGTAATAAATTAAATTATGCATCGTTTGGAATCTAATTTAATATATAAAAAGATTTAAAAATAATAAATTCTATATTGTATATGTATTTTGTTCTTTTCAATTTTTTTCTTCTATGTACAGATTTGAGTCTTCTAACTCCAACAGTGGCGTATCCAGGTGGAAGGAGGAAAAAGGACCATTAAATTTAATAATGACTCGATGATTTTTTAATTTTGTTTAATGTCTTTTTCGCCATCTGAGGCCATTTAGCAAATGTGTAAAACATTTACGATATTCTATAGTTTTTCAACTTTCATCTTCAAATTGAAATTCTATTAATTTTTAGCAAAATGATGAACAAAAAATATTATTTATCAAAGTCAGGTTAGTCAAATAAATTGGCCTGAATATCGTCTCCAGATTTTCATTTGTCTACAATAGGGTCATTTATTTCGAGCGAACCTCCTAAAAGTTGTCTTTTGGCTAGAAAATGATAATGCCAAAGTTTTAGCTAAATTGGATAATGTTAACCCGTGCCTCATCGAGGTGAACATTTTGAAAAAATGCGATTGTATGTAAAAATTCGCAGTTTTCACTTGATAAAATGAAAACGTGTCGGAGAAAGCTGATTCTTGTCTCATTTAATAGCAAGTTTTTTTTAACCCACGGTTGCTACACTCTAAAAACAATATATTTATTGTTAAGATATTTTCTTTAATACAAATAAATCCTAGTGTTAATCAATAAAAGGCTAAAGGGCAGCTTCCACACACGTTTAGGATTTCCTCGAGTTGTGTACTATTCAGGCCTGGCCTTGAGAAAAATCCGATGGTGTGTGGGGGCCTTTAGACTCCAATTTTCTAATTTTTCTAACTAATGAAACTAACCTATAATATTAATACACATTATATATATACTGTATATATATATATATATATATATATATATGAGAGAGAGAGAGAGAGAAAGCAATAATTTTTAAAATAAAGCGCCCTGGTTGATGGCTGATTAAGGCACTAGTGCACCCTTCTGGCAGGTCTAGCAGTTAGTTGGATTTTTGTGCCATGTGTCAACATTGGTCAGCATTGATGGGTGTACATTTCTATAATATTTATCTAGGGCGAATAGTATAGCCTCCAGTACAGTGACGTAACGTTTTTTAGCTGAGCCCCCCTGCAACCTTTATTTCGGGGCCCATTATTTGACCATACAAAACATATTTTTAAAATGCCGTATATCCCTGAATCCTGAGGGCCCGGGCCCTCTCAAAGAGAAATTTTCATTATTTTTTTTTTTAATCTAAATTTTTCCGTTTTTATCGGAGCCCTGAGGAGATACAGTTTTTTAGCCCGGTCCGGCCCGTGGGCCCCCTAAGGTTCGGCCCCCCCGCATCGCGGGGTCTGCGGTGGCGTACGTTACGCCACTGCTCCCGTTATTAATATATTTCATTTTGGAGCTACTAGAACACAGAGGTAGAAAATAAAACTACCCAGACAATAATACTTTTTATATTATACATAATACCATTATAAGAAAAATTATAAAGTAATATCAAGTTGTTTACCTACTTTATTCAGGGAATTAAATAAAAGACTTATTTAATTAATCAATCAATCAATCAATCAATCAAACGTCGACGTTTCGGTCTCAAATTTCGACCTTCATCAGGACGATGTATTCTAACAATTAATCATCCTGATGATGGTCGGAAAGTTAGTATTATGTAAAGTTAACACCTGCAAACAAATTTTAATCAAGGTGTGTTTCATGGAATAAGGGTGAAATTTGAAAAATTTATAATCCACGATGATCGAGAGAAGATATTAAAAGTAGAAGTGAATCAGCCTATAGGGAGTAGCGTATCCAGGTGAGGGCGAAGGGGGGCGCTCGTCCCCTCCGCCCAAGGCGAATCAAGCTTTTGGCGCCCCTCGCGCATCCTCTTTTTCCCAAAATCTCCGGCTTTTTTTTGTAATTTCATAATAAATTCATTTTATATCACAAAAGCGGAGAAAAATTACAAAAAAAAAGCTCGAAAGAGTTTCGAATACTAAAAAAAAAAAGTTCAAACGGCGCCCCAGTTGAGCTTCTCCCTCCGCCCTCAAAGGCCTAGGTACGCCGCTGCCTATAGGGTGCGGTAAATATGAGAGGTACGAACGATTTTTTCAGCTTCCTATCAGCGGTGATAATTGTAACGTTTCTCCAATCCTGGACCAAATTTCATAACAAAGTGTTGTAAGTTGAAGGAGAATTATTCACAAAAAAATAACTTTCTTTAAATTGAATTTTATTTACTTAATTAGTAAAATTTCATAAATATCTAATTTTTATTAAAACAAACTTAAAAGTTTTTATTTTATTTTTTTTTTTGTCTGGAAACTTTATTTTCTTCTATTGTCAAACAGTTTTAAGAGCAATCGAAAAATAGCTTTCTTAGCTCATGGGGCGTTAAAACAAAACTTGCAAAAACTTTTGAGATCGAATCTTTTCATCAGAAAGACTTTTCCATTTTCTAAGAGAGATGTAAAATAAACGAAAAAGATTAGTTTTGTCAGTTAAAAGATAAGACAAAAATAAAGGAGTTAATCGGAATATTGGAATTAGAATTGAAAAAAAAATATGACAAGATTTTGACATTAATAAAAGAGAAAATTCAATCGGGAGAAATATTTAGGAACGCGTCGAATTTCCGGGTGTCAACAACGAAAAACTTTCTAGGGAGAAAATCATTAAAAGAAAAAAAGATAAGAAATAAGAACGATCAAATGCAATTAATAATAAAATATCTTGTCATTTCAATAACTAACTCTGGGTAATATTTAATGAATGAAACTGATGATGGAACAATAAATTTGAACTGAAACATCTCAACTTCCTGACTTCCTTCTTAATGAACTCAAATTAATGTATTTATAAGAAAATCTTATGTCATTATTAGAATTATTTTTTGCACCAATGCCCACGCTTTTTGGGACTTATATATGGACCCTGTTACGCATTAGTGTGTCAAGCGCCACCTGCCGAGTTTTGCGAAAATTAATTAAAGTTTTTTGTTTTCATTGGATTATATATAATTTTTTTTTTTTGTCAATTGCGTATGATAGGGTTGGAGGGGAAAAGTGAGGTCCGCCGACCCACCATTGCGGGACAAGGCGAGGAAAGAAGAAGAATTGAGGTATTTTCCGGCATCGGAGGCAATTTAGACTCCGTCTCTATTTATTTCAATTTATTGAAATAAATTTGCGTCACATGAGACGGGATGCGCGCTCTGCACCTCTAACACAAGATCTTCTACCACTGTGCTATGGCCCAAAGCCCATCGTAGATTAAAATAAAATATTTTTCATACAAGGAAGGGAGCATGAGCAGCCAGAAATTAAAGCCACCGATTTTATTACAATTAATGAGACGTTTCGAAAAAACTTTATTTTCTCATCATCAGGCTTTCAAATTGTATCTGTTCCGGAGTTATTAAAAGGGCACAATACATTTATTATGTATTCTTTTAATGGGTGAGTATTCATTGACTTGTTCAGTGAGAATGTTTTTCAACTGTAAATTGTTTTGGTATTGTCTTAATATTGCTTTGTTTATATTAAGGGGCCCTCGCCCTGGCAAAAATTTTGAAGATGTCGTCTTTGTGTAAATATATTGAAAGTGTGAGGAGAAACAAAGGGTATTCAATACAGAAGTTTTGTAGATCCGTTTTATTTTGTCCTTCCATCGCGAAAAGTTTAATCAACAATGAAATGTTGTACAATATTTTTGTGTAGGGGTCCACGACAATTCAATATTTTACACAAAAATCTAGATCAATATTTTTTCAAAAAAATTTTGATCGACATTTTTGCCAGTGTGAGAGGTCCATTTATTTTTATAAATATAGGTATGTAAAATTTTCCAACTCAATGCCTTTTGATTTTCAAAAGAATTAATCCAATAGTCAAAATAATCAAGGTCTTTTTCGGCATCTGAGGCCATTTAGACCCATTCCTATTCATTGGTATCCAATTCAATTGAAACAAATTTCTCGCCTGGGACGGGATGCGAATCCTTGACCCTTGAAAACAGATTTCAATACCAATATTTTAATATAAAAAATAAAAACAAATTTTTGTTTTACGTCTCCTTAGTACTTATTTCAAAATATTCTTTTTTTTCTCTCACTTCTATTCAACTCTAGTAAAAACTAAATTGAAGTGATTTTCGCCCTTCCTTTCGTGTCTCTCTCTATTTATAGACAAAAAAAAGTTAAAGACCAATTTTCTAAATGTAATTATGATAAAAAGTTTTGAATAATTTCATAAGTTTTGAAATCTTAAAAAAAAGATAATTAGGACACTCCTTTGCCAAATAGAAGTGAGTCAAACGAGGACGACGACGCTAAAAGACATCCATCAAAACTCACCCCTCTTTTTTTTTTATTTAATACATTTTCGACGAATTCATTCTGTATTAGTCAATCTTATCCATTGTATAACATTTCGAAATATTTGCTTACACTCAAAACTGACAGTCAAAATGGCTGACACTTAAATCACTTTATTTAAATGACTCTGTCAAATTAGCCTCAATAAAACCAGGGCTATTAGACGAAGGGATTGTGGAGAGAAAGTAAAGTGGACTTGCAGGGACTTTAGGTGTATCAAACTGAACTTGCTTGTGTTAATATATAAAGTATTGCATAATAGGCTATACAAAATTCGATGTCAAGATTTTGATGGAAATACACGTTTTGATGCTGCCTGAATTCAAAACAAGCGATTTTTGCAAATAAAGCAAAATGGAAATGAATTGAAATTTTATATTAAAGTTAGCTACTCTCCTCAGAATAAAGCTTTTAAATAAAATAGGCCAAAGAGTACTAGTACTTTACTGATGTACTTATAAATCAATTATTTTTTTTTTTGTTCTTTAAAATGTATATTCTTCAAAATTGTTTGAAGCAAAGTTTACTTTTGTATTCCATAGGAAAAATAAGAAATATGGTTGACGTGACAAGAAAATATAAATACGCCCTCGGGCTTGGCGTAGTTGGTAGCGGCGCGCTTGTATACCAAGGTCGAGGGTTCGGATCCCAGGCAGTTCGGTGATTTTACTTAAGCCATTTGGGTACCAAATAGCTTAAATAAGAATGCCTGGGCCCTCAAATGATATATTTACAAATAATGGGTATCGTTTAAAGTCTAAGTTGCCGAAAATGCTGTGTTTATGGGTGTGTGAATGGAAAAAAAAGTGTGAGTGTTTTTTAATTTAAAAAAAAAAAATATAAATATCAAGACTATATTTTTGCGAGGGAATTCTGTACGGTTCGGAAGACTTTCCCACCAAATTAATTAATTTTGGAAGGAAATTAAATATTTTTGTATAATTTTTAACACTATATTTCTCTATTTTTCTTAGCTCCGGCTTATCACAAGTACTCCATTTATCCCAGACAGCTTGGAATATTGCAGCACTATTGCAGAAAAATTGCGAATCTTGCATATATTTCCAATATTGCAGGAATATTACAGCAATATTGGCAACATTGCTGCAATATTTCAGCGACAATATTCCAAGCTAGGCGAGCATAGGAATAATGCTGCAATTTTGTTGTCTGAGCTGCAATGTTGCTACAATATTGTCAATATTGAGCAAGATTGGCAATATTACTGCAATATTCCAAACTGTCCATCCAATATCCAGCTATATGAGTGTCAATGGTAGAAAAAGATCAAGAGGCTAAAGACCAAAAGTTGGTCCCAACTGAACGTTTATGAATTTAAGCTTATTATTAATTAATTAATTCGCATAGACACTGCGATTTACTTTTTCTCCACACGTTCAAATTATTTCTAAAAAAAATTATCAATACAAACCATTATTTATTTATTTTTTTTTTTATAAAACTTTAGAAATCATTTAGAAAATTGCTCGTTGTGGTTAATATTCGCGCCTCCCCTTAGACTAGTCCGCGCCTCCCAAGGGAAACGCTGTTATAAAAGATCAATTTGAGAGTAAAGCTTTTACAGTTATTGTTTTTAAATAAATACTTGTTTTCTATATATTTGTACATTTGTTTATTTGTATAAGAAACGTTTCGACCATTTATTCTGTATTCTTGGTTTTGTTATCAGTTCAAAAAATAGATCGCTTGAGAGATTGAATCTGAATCTGTACTTTAAGAAGGTTACAGAATAGGTGACCGAAACTTTGTATTTTATATAAATAAACTACAGTTTACTCGAAAACAAGTATATTTATTTTATAAAGGATTAATCTCTATATATATAAATTACTTATAAAATTTAGATAAAAATTTAGATATGTACAAAAAGGTTCGATAAGCCTTGGTGGAAAGAGAAGCAAAAACACCAGAGCTGGAATTTAATTAAAAACTGAACTTTTGTTGGGAGCTTGAGGTAGTCTTAAATTAGGCCCATGTATTGTTATTAATAGAACCCTCCCCCCCCCCCCCTTCCTTTTGGCATGAGAATTCTGGTTTTGCATAAAGTATTTATTAAAATTTAATGACAGATATTTAGAAAAAGAGGATAGTTAGGAAAGTCAATTTTTTTTAATATAAATATATAACCAGACAATTTACTCGGTTAAATTTATTTAAAAGAAAAATTATTTGCAAATTTCTTTTTTTGATTGATTTAAAAAGTTTTTAATTTCAAAAGAACGAATGATGACCAATTTTTTTTTTATTTAATAACTGTAATATATTTTTTGTTTACAAATCAAAAATTAAATTAACTCGAGTGTAAAATGTGAAAGTTCGTTGATTAAAAAAAAAAAGTGATTAAGCCTCAAAGATGAGTAAAAGTTAAAGAAGAGCGCGCGTTGGTTAATTTTTTTTTTTCTTTTTGAAGTCTCACGTCTGCTTGGGATATATTGAAACTTAAACGAGCATAAAATTGCTGTCAAAGTTCATGTGCCCGATAAATCTTATGCATGCCTTCACTTTAGCAAGATGAGACCTTTTTTTTACCCTTTTTACCCCCTCTCCATCTTTACTCACACTCACACGTGTGTTTTTTTAAACGATTCATCATGATCGTTCAAATCATATTTTCGGGGTCTGATTTGCCATCAAAAACGTGAGAACTTCGTGAGATTCGACGCCTTGTGTACAACAACATTTTCATACGGGCCGCTAAAATTTATTCGGGAAAAAACGACAATAATCGACTATCATATTTCATAGTTAAATCGGATATTGTAGGAGTGAGGAAATCAAGAAATGTTAAAATAATTACAAACTCAAGAGAAATAAGACATTAGCGGTAATTTTATTAAAAGAGTTGGGTGAAGATGTACAAAAGAAGATGTATAAAAGCACTTGAACCAATCCATTTTTTTTTTTATTTTATCTTTTATTTTGTTCAACCCTCTGAAATTTTTCTGTATTGATTAATATATTTTTTTAAGGGGAAGTAGGAGCGAAGCTGTTACGAATGTTTTGCCGATAAGACGGCGTTATGAGTCTTAAAAAGCAAAAAAAAAAAAAAAAAAAAAACTCTATTACGAAAATTTGCCAAGAGATGTCAGAATGGTAGCTAATAATCTAATACATTTGGTTGATTTTCATTGATCTTTTAAGCCCTAGGGCTTGGTGTAGGGGTTAGCGTGCTAACCTCGTATACTAAAAGTCGCGGGTTCGGACCCCAGGCAGTCCGATGATTTTATTTAAGCCATTTGGATACCAAATGCCTTCGATACCAAATGGCTTAAATAAGAATGCCTGGACCCCAAATATGTATATTAATCAATAACGGATATCATAAAAGTCTTAAATGGTCTAAGACTGTGTGTATGTGTGTGTGAATGTGAGTGTGAATGAGAAAAAATATATATATAAATATAGGCCAGATATGTGATCTGATAATACCAGCTTTTAGCCTGCAATCTTTTTTTTGCAAGAGTGCTGAACTATTATTTGACAGTTAATTTTTAAATAAATCATCTAAGCTTACTTTAAATAAAATTTTCTTAATTAATATTTGATCAATAATAATAAATTTATTTTTAAATTTAAAAAAAATTTAAAATTATTGTAAGTTTTTTTTTTTTTTGTATTTGGTTGATTTGGTCTAGATTTTTTAAAGAACGTTTAGACTGCCACTTCTACTCCCCCTAAGTCCCTTCGCCTTATTTTTAGTACAGTCGGCCTGACCTGCTCGGGAGTGGAGCCTTGAGCTTAGGCAACCAAAATGCTTAGCCTGAAGCGTTGTCTTAAAAGTAGATTTCACCTTAGGTTGGATTTAAAAAAAAAATGATTTATTTATTTTAAAAATATTGGTTTGGTTGACTAAGCTCAAGGTTTTAGTCACGAGCACATCAGGCACTTGTGGCGTTACTGTACTAAAAATAAGACGAAGGAATTTTAAGAAATATTAACTTATACAGAAAAATTTCAGAGGACTGAACAAAATAAAAGATCAGTTGTAAAATGGAATGATTCAACAGCTTGTTCATAAAAAACTATTCCATTTTTTCTCAGTTCACCTCACACTCCTTCCACTGCTTTTCGGCGCCAAAAGGCCTTTCGAAACCAGTAATGAACTTATAATAGGGCCGGCTTTATAAGATCAGTTGTAAAATGGAATGATTCAACAGCTTGTTGCCTAATAAAATTATTTTCTGATTTCAATGAAATTATCATACACTCCAATTAGAACAATTTTAAAAGAAAATTAATTATTTTCTCTTATAAGTAATATGAATTATATACAAAAAAAAATCTTTGATAATTTATAAAAAGAAAAATTATCAGAAGACTTCAACGCTCAATTCAATACCACGTTTTCAAATAAATCAAGATAATAATTAAATAATAATAAAATTAAAAAAAAAAGAACTTGAGACATGTAAAATAGTAGCTTGTCAAAAATTGGCTCACGAACTTTTAAGAAATGTAATAATTATGTTTTTTGATTTGGCGTTGTGCAAGAGAGAATTTTTCAAAAAACATCTATCTTTCTATCGAATTCAAAGCACCGTTATTTTAAAATTAAAAAAAAAAAATTGCAATGTGTTATTGTGACATAATGATCATAAATCAACTTAGGGAGAAAAAAAAAGAAAAAGAAAATTTAAACTAATCATTCAACTCTATTATTCGCTTGAAACTTTTGCTAATTTATTAAATGCAAAGAATTTATATAACAAAGCAGCTGATTTGAAAATAATTGATATTATTTTCTCAAGACAAAAAAAAAAAAGATTTTGAGATTTCAAAGAAATTATCATAAACCTCGACGAATGATGATGATAATAATAATAATATGATATTGATAAATTGCTCTCTATTTGTTGAAAATGTGTGAAAATATTACTAATTTTAATGAATTCTTTATTTCACTATTCATCTATTTCAAAACATAAATACCAACAAAGAAGTTCAAAATACAATTTAATTTTGTGTAAAATATTGTTAATCTGAAGAACTCTAATTGTAAGTATTCTAGTTTAAAATGTTGATAGAATGTTGAAGACTAGAATATTTTTTTAACTAAACAAAAATTCTGAATGATTTAAATTCTTCCAAATCTAAATTCCAAGCAATTTTGGTGCATCATCTAGTGCAATAGTATTGAGCCCGGTAGTTAGGCAGCCCAAATGGCACGCTAAAGCTTCCTTGGCTTTTTTACCTTTTCAAAACCAGACAATAGGCCTAACGACCCTTTTTAACCTTTGTTGTTGTGTGCGTGTGCCATTTGGGCTGCCTAACTACCGGGCTTTAGCCTGAATACTATTGCAATAGATGATATATTATTAAAAAAAAAAGATTTTGTTGGTTTTGACGTTACGCTCTTAAAAAAACTATCCACTACGCTTATATTAATAATATACTTATGTAAATAATAATAAATTTAATTTATTAATTGTATTTAAAAAAATATTAATAATGAAATATAATTAATTCATAATGGGAAACTCTTAATTTATTATTTTATTCAAATTTATTATTTATTTATACGTAAAAGTAATTTATACATATACAAAAGATTCTAAGATTTATTACAATTCATTTTAAAAAAATTACAAACAAAAATGCAATTTATAAATCATAATATATCATAATTCATAAATAACCTTATCGCCTTAACTAACCAATAAATAATTTTATATTTAGCATGCATAAGACGTAATTAAGTCCTTCCTAAGATACGTAGACAATTTTTTTGTAAAAAAATACTGTAGTAAGTGTTTTATTATTATCTATCATCGTAAGTTGGTCAAACAGAGCCTGATAGACGGACGGATAGACGGACACTCCGCTATTATATATATAGATTTTCAAAAAACTGATATAGCCACCATAAAATGCTAAAAGCCTAAGAGCAGAAGTAAAGAACTTGCTTCGTGATTTAAGGGCAAGTTTCTGTCAGCGTTATAATTTTGGAAATTTATTAATTTAAATAAATATTTGCTTAGCCTAAAAGTGTCAGATATAAAAACGTAAAAAAAGGACCAAAATCTAGGATTTGTTAGAAAGGAAATTAAAAAAATCGAGTAAAAATTGTTTAATTTACTCGTTTATCTAAAAGCTATAAAGAAGAATCATAAATGCATTTTAATATAAAAAAGTAAAAATGATGGAAGTTTCATGCTTAAGTGTGTTCCCCTGACGGGGGCGGCAACCAATTCAATCTACTGATATACTGATGACGAAAGCATGTATATCCTGGGAATTGCTCAAGTTATTCATCTTCCATCATTTTAATCAAATATGTAGGTAAATGAAGATTATTTATTTAAGAGGATCTTTCAGTCAGATGACATTTATTTTGGGTTTAACTTAATTTTATTTCAATGTTTTCGAAATATTTACAATAAAACGCAAATGAATTTCTCTTGGCTGAAAATCTCTTTATCTTGATGGTCTTCAAATAGAAGAAGTATTTATTTATTTATCATATCAATAAAAATTATGTTTTTTCTTTAATTCATTCTCTTCAACCATTATTATCAGAACTGACACGTTGTGGTTACTCTGAGAGGTAACATTCATGGGAATAATACTACATTTCAATTGGAATGGTAGCCAATCCGACTTGACTTTGCTTATTGCCAGTAGATAGTGACGTCATTTCAACTTTTTCTTGGGTGGGACAAATTTTTTTCTTGGAGGGGGGCAAATATTCTTTTTTTCTTAAAATTTTCTTACAAATAGGCCTAGATACACAAATTTGGCCAGAAGATATTTAATTTAATTAATTGTTTAATTTTGTAAAGTTTCTGTACTCGTAGATGTATTTTGAAGCATTTTATTTAGAATAATATAAAATTTTATAAAAATCAGTGTCCTTGGGGAGGACGAATGTCCCCCTGCCCCCCCTCCCTAATGACGCCACTGCCAGTAGAGCTAGTAATCTTCATAATCATCCCCCTCCCAAAAAAGAGTTTGAATTTTAAGTCAGTTCAGAGCAAAAAATTAATGAAAATAATATTTTTTTCAATGAGGCATTTGGAGTTAAAGCTAAAAGAAGCCCCGAGATTTATCTCCCCCCCTCCTTATCGTCGGCCCTGATTGCCAATTATCTAGGTGGCTAATCACCCAGGCTTCTTATTACAGGCTGTAGTAAGATTCCATCGACACTTAATGTGACATTGTCTGCACAAATGATTTCTTTGAAACAAAATCTAGTAATAACCATGCTGATGTGTTTGTATTTATAACAGTGTTTGTCAAGTTTGTTTCATCTTTACGTGTGTGTGTGTGTGTGTGTGTGTGTGTGTGAGAGATGAAGCCCTTTTTGAAATTCAATCGCTCTGGCAGACATTTTCTTGTCTTCCGTTCAAATACAATCAAGATGCATTTCTAGTCGAAAGCACAAGCAGAATGGATAATAATAGTAATAGGAGTAGAACTGTCACTTTTTTTTATTTGCTCCTTGTCCAATCGACGATTGGTTCCTCCTCCTCCTATTTCTCATTGGCTAGCAAGTGGCAACGTGAGTTGAATATACCCAACTATCAATGAATTTCTTGTTTAAGATTCTGACAACATTGTCTCTTTTTTATAATATTGGGAAATTCAGATTCTAAATATATTTTTTATCAATAAAAATATTCAAAAATTATACGCTACAAGATTTGCTAATCAGATCAGAAGATGATCTGAACCATTTTCATTAATTAAAGGTTTAATTTATTTTTATTAATTCTCAGCCTCAGTAGGCTTACTATAGATCTATAGATAAAAAAAATTTCAATAATGTGTCATATACGTACAGTAAGTGCCAAAATTGAGTACCAGCCATGTGTTTTCTACATGTGATTTTTTTTTTTAAATAGAAAAAATTTTAATGAAAATTATCGTGATTCAAGCTTCCATTTAAGAATCCCATCTTCTTTGAGAAAAACAATGAAATAATCATATGTAAAAACGAATGGGTGTTAGTTGGCACTTACTGTATAAATAGTTGAAAAAAAAACCTGCAGGGTTTTATTTCACTCCACATTCATCCACTGGCAAAGAAAAGTAACTATTTTATAAATTCTTTCGCCCTCGGGCTTGGTGTAGGGGTTAGCGTGCTAACCTTCTAAACC
>JAKCPI010024352.1:0-24151 GCA_023213315.1 Euborellia annulipes | reverse complement strand
TATATAAAATATATAAAGACAAATTGACCCAATGAGACAACAAAAGAAAAATAAAAAAAATTTTCCTGTTTATTGTGAATATTGAAATGTCAAAGGTTGATGAGTTGATTTTTTTTTTTTTTCTTAATATAAGAGACTCCTAAAAAATTGAAGGCATCATTTCTATACCGTACTTCCTTAATCTCCATCAATTTGTATGTTTTTTTGTTTGTAGATGTTCAATTTAATTATAAGGACCGTCGGCCAAAAATAAATACTTTTGCGTATTAACCGTTTATTTGTAAATATTTCGACCCAAGTGATATGGAATCATCTTCAGTACAATCAACAGATGTTTTGCAAATCGTTACTTTCTCCCATTCAATATGACAAAATAGCTGAGCATTCCATGAATGCTGGGAGAAAGTAAAGATCTATTGATTGTACTGAAGAGCAAGGGGGGATTATAAAAATTTTTTGGGGGGGGGGGGGACAAAAATATTTTTGTAGGGGAAAATTTTTTTTTGAAAATTTTAAATAAATTATATTTTGAGAAGAAATTTTTGTGGTGTGTATTTGGGATTGCGAGACGAAGGTGGTGAATGATGTGGGAAGCTTTGTTGGGTGTATCCCCTTATATGTGAAAAGGATGTGGAAGTGTGGGGGGGGGGGGGGGCGCGCCCCCTCCCCAATAAATCCGCCCCTGACTGAAGATGATTCCATATCACTGGGGTCAAAATATTTACAAATAAACGGATAATACGCAAAAGTATTTATTTTTTGGCCGACGGTCCTTATAATTAAATTGTATGTTTTTTTTTATTGGCGGACGAGACGTCTCATGGCCTAGGGAAATCCGAACCCAGGATCTCCAGCCTTTCCGTTGCAACGGTATGCTACCCTTTGTTCCAGACCGGACCCACTACCAACACCAACAAATCGATATTATTATTATTATCGATATTATACATTCTTTCCCTATATATGGACTATGTTCTGCACAAAGGAACCAAGCGCCATTATGATCGAAGATAAGACCGCCATTTTGTAGAGAAAAAAAAGATCTACCTCTTTATTTAAATCACAATATTATTACTCTGTGCACTTTTTTTTGTATAAAACAAGAAAAAAAAGTCATTGCCATTAGTTTTGTTTACAATTATGCAAATGAAATGCCCCTAATCTCAGATTTAGGTGAATGGCGCTAGGTTCCTTCATGCATACCATCATCCCTATATGCAGTTGGCATTGTATTTCTCTAACAAGAGAAGTGAAACGAGAAACCTTTAAAGAAAAATTTTTCACTTGTCACCGCTTGGTATCAAAAAGTTTATTTTTCGATAATCCCTATTATCAGACTCCTATTAGTTTTAAGTTATAAACAAAATTTTTTAAAATTTATACTCACTATAATGAAATTAAATCAATTTACTAACAAAAAATTTTGTATAGAAAATTTTAAGGAGGCAAATTAAATTTTGCCCCTCCCCCCTAAAATCTCCTAGTTCCGCCCTGATTGTACTATAAAATAGATAAATAATACAAAAAATAGAAAAATAAGATGTTTAGTCTTGTTGCATTTAACATTTTTAAATTGTACATTATCTGATTAATGAAATCATTTTATATTTATTTATACAATACTATGCTATATATAGTACAGTTATTAGTGGTAAAAAACGACCAGACATGTAGCCCATGCACTTTAGATTTTCAAAAAACTTTTGTGACAATCTCCCTCAGAAATATATGTACTGAACATGGTTCCTGAAGAGGGACCGAAAATAAATTGAAGAGAATAAGAGGCTGGTTTTTTATCCTTATCTTCCTAAAATACGATTCGCAACTTTACACACTTACTTTATTATTATTATGATGACAGAAAAAAAATTTTGATGTCGGTATTTCAACGTAAACTATTAATGAAATACAAAAAATCTGGTGGTTAAAGGTTGGTTACTACATGACTGAATAGACCCATGAAATATTTTATTTTTTCTTATAGTGGTGAGTCTGTGAAGATCCTCTCTCCTCCCCGTTCATAAAGTCAAAATTAATGTTCAAATCAATAATGTTTAAAACAAGGAAAAATTGCAAAAAAAAAAAGTTGAAATTTCATACAATTAAATTTCCATTATCATTCTACCCCCTTCTAAAAGCTCTGGCTTTGTTACTGTAAGAGTTTATATAATATAACAGCGATCGATTAGTTGACCCCTTAATCGTTTTTGCTCCAAAGAGTTTTTTTTTTCATTTTTTTTTTTTTTTTTTATTAAAGCATTACATCATTTATCTTTCTTTCTTTTATCCCCTTAATATTATCATCAAAAAGAACTTAATAAAGAAAGGCCATCTTTTGTTAAAAAAAAATCGAAACTATTTTACAATCCCACGAGTTGTTCAATTTATTACCAAATTACTCATTAATTATAAGGAAATTCGTCTCAAGTTTTAAAAAGAGATAATAAGAATAAATTTAACAAATGAATGTAATTAGTTAAATATATAAGAAACAAGTTGATTAAGATAAATGTGAATAAAAAAAAAATTTTTAATCCTTTTTATGATTATATTTTTTACTTGTTTTTAAAATAAGTTTGTTTTTTTTTTTAATATCGATATATTATAGCCTAAATTATGTGGTATTATTTCCAAATGTGGAAAATATTCCTAAGTGCGCGAAAAAATATTATAATAAATTTATTTTTACAAAACGCAATTTAAAGCTCTGATGTTATAAGATGTTAGAAAATGAGAGATGCAGCTAAAGTTTTTTCTTTAATTATTTAATCCGCACGGGTGACGTTTCGGTTCTGTACTTGAACCATCTTCAGAGCTCGAGAAAAGTCATTATGAAAGTGTCTTAGTGGATTTTATACATTATTGAACCGAATTCTTATATAATAAATATATACACAGTATGCGATGACCAGCTACAGTACATAAATTTACGTAGGCCTATCTGATCATCGCATAATACTGAGTGTATATTTATTATATAAGAGTTCGGTTCAATAATGTATAAAATCCACTAACAATAAGACACTTGCATAATGACTTTTCGCCAGCTCTGAAGGTGGCTCTTTGGTTCAAATACGGGCTCTATGTTCAAACACGGAACCGAAACGTCAGCCGTACGGGTTAAATAAATAAAGAAAAAACCTTAGCTGCATCTCTCATTTTCTACCCTCTTATTAATATAAATTTATTTTTAAGTTGTTTAATTAATTACTTTTTAGATTATCAAAGTAGTAGGCCTACAAATTTAATTTAATTTTAGCTCTACATTTTGTTATTGAAAATTCCTAAGGGAACCGGGAAAAAATTTGGGGAACCCTGACAAGGGTTTAACCAAGAATAGAATTAAAAGAGGTAGACTATAACAGAGCAGACTTTCATGGCCCAGGGGCTGTATATTAATATGGGCTCTCTCCTCCTACATCATACTAAAAAAAAGTTTAAAAATCCGAATATAAACACTCCAGAACGAAAAAAAAAATTTCAAGGCCAATTAAGAGTTAAGCTTGGACCCCCTCAGAAGGGCAATTTAAAGATGTTTTAAAATATTTTCTTTTCTTTTAAAATTTGTCTTTTACATATAATTTGATTTTTTCAATAGGACTTTATAGTTGAAGTTTAAAGGGTTTCTCTCAGAGGGCCCGGGCCTCGGGGATTTCCCCCTGCCCTTGTATATGGCTCTTACTATTAACAATAAAACCAGTTCTCTTTTGAAATGTTAAGGTTCAAACTAATCAAGTCTAAAAAATTATTTCTGAATTTTCCTTTAACCAAAATAGTTTGTGCATAATGATGATAAGCTTGACTTTCGGATTCAGTGGAATCATTAGTGATGGAAGGTTACTGACATTAATTAATAATGATTGTTTAGTATTCGCGACATATCCATTTTAGTTATTCCTAATTAAACATGAGTTATTTGATGTTAAATTAAAGAAATAGTTAATATATGATATTGAAAAAAGTAAATTAGAATATTCCCTCTCAGTTAAACATAAATTTTCTACATCATGGCACAAGTGACTTATTTAACTCTCCTCTCTGAATGACTCCTTGTAAAACTTTACTTAAAAGCTTAACACGATAGGTGGATTTAAACAGCGAATCCCACAGATACACATCAAGGTTTGAGCAAGATTTGTGATATACACAAGTTGACAAAATACTAACATCCCCTGGATTCGCCTAAAAGTGATTATTCTTTAATAGGGTAGGGATTTTCTTATTTGGATAAAATAAGAGAGACAATTCCATGGTTAGTACATTGAACTAAGCTTAGTGGAATACAGCCATAAGCCACCATTTTGTCATTTTTGAGATATTCATACAATTGCATTCTTTAAATATCCCTCTTTAATACCACACAAAGAAGTTTCTTGAATTAACTATAGTTGGTTGCATATAATAAGTGGACGTTCTTTACTTGGCCAGCTAGTGATGATTTGAGAAGTAATTTAGTCATAAGCCAAAGCAAAAAGCAGTCAAAATCTGGAGTGAATGAAAATTTCTTTCGTGTTCAAACGACTTGTATGAATAAGGGAGCTTTTTTTTATATAAAAAACACAATTTTTTCTCACTCACACTCACACACATATTCACACAGTTTTTCGGCAACTTAAAGAGTCTTATTCTTTTGATACTGATAGTTATGATTCTTGGCACCCAACAAGCACTAGTTCGAGCTCAAATTAGAACATGATAAGAGTTTAGACTTATTTTAATATGCATAATCTCTCTTTAAAATTATATTTAAAAAAAAAAACAAAAAAAATCCGACGGCGTTTTCAAAATTAATCGCATTAGGCCCATTAGTTTAAGGTAAACATTGTCTACAGTACGAAATTTAATTATGCCAAAATTTTTAAGAATCAATATTTTCAATTCTATTAAACAGTAGGCAATGGCAGAAAAAATTTGTTTAAAAAATTAAAAAAGATAAACGCCATTGAGTGATGAGTTAGCTCCCTAGTCTAAGTTGAACTCCACAGGAGCTTGAAAAATCCATCTTTCTTAACTGCTTATATAAAACCTATTATTTTTAATCGTTTCCATTGCCTTAATTTGAATTGAATTATTTTTTTAACATAGAATATTATTATAATTTAAAATTTCTACAAGAATGTATAATAGTATTTAAACAATTTATAATTTATGTATTTAAAATGTACTATAAAAAGTGGGGCTGAATGACCCAAGGTCAAAGGCCGAAAAATAAAGAAAAAAAAAAAAAAAATTTATGTATTTATAATTTATTCTTCATTAATCATTAAAAAAAAACCTTAAAAAGTTAGACTATATTACTACTAACATAAGTTCTTAAAACATTTTTTATTAAAAAAAAAAAAGAATGAGACCAAGAGATAAGATGTTCTTTAATAAAAATATAACTACCCTTAAATGAAATTATAGAAAGCTCAAAAGTTAGTAAAAAATACTAAATAAAAATATTATCCCTTTTATTCACGTGAATTATGTTACAATGTAGAGCTCGGATCACGGAGGTTCTAAATTTTTTATGAATGAATACTCCCACAATACTAGTTTTAAGGGTGTTTTATGTGAACATAAAATTTTATTACAAGACATAAAAAATGGTGTAATTTTGTATCTAAATGAAGAGAGATTAGTCTTAATAGTTACTAAAAATGTGAGATTTTAAAATAATAAAAAGAACAATTCTTAATAATATCATTATCATTGATCAAAACTTAATCCTTTATAATTTATTCAAATAGGTAGAAAGAATGGGCAAGCAGCTAGTTATATTTCAATTTATTAATAAGGGCCGACGTTTCGGTCACATATGGGGCCATCTTCAGGGCCAGGTGAAGATATGTGACCGAAACGTCGACCCTGGTTTGTTAATAAATTGAAATATAACTAGATACGTAGATCTTATAGCTGGCAGTTAAATCAGGATAGGTGAAAATGAGAAGAAAAACAGCAGCTAGTCATATTTCATTATTTTAATTCCCATCATGTAGACGTTTCGATCCCGGAACAAATTCAATTTATAAGTTGTGAATTATTTTTTAATATTGAAAAATTGTGTGTCCGTGATTGTAATTCTTTCGAAAAATATTAATTTGCCATAGTACCAGGTTGAAATAAGGATGATATAAAATAAAAAAGTTTGGGAGATTTGGGGAAAGCATGAATTGTTATCCTAAATATGATATAAAATATATTATGTTAGTTAAGCTTACTTTTAAAATTTAGAGCAGTGAAGATTTGGTACCTTTTCATGTGGAAGGTTACATATAGACATTAATGATATTATTTAAAATAACAATTTTTCAAAATTCAACAAAGTGTTGTGGTTTATCATTTTCTCTGGTAATAATTTTCGTCCCCTTCATTGAACCGTAATATTTTTCAAATATTCTTTCCAGTTCACTAGAGTAAATCAAAATTTTGAATCAATAACAATCCGGTTCTAATATTTATTGAATATTTTTGGGGTTAATTTAAGAAATCATTTTGGTAATAATTTCAATACAAAAATATTTTTATATAGTTTATTTAGCTAGTATTGATAAATTAGTCTATTTAAAAAATATGTTAATCAAATTATTGGTTAAATAGTTATTTAATGAAAATCCATTCATTATTAGGTCTATGTAATTGGCATTAATCAATCTTTCTTTGTACCAATGAATATTCCATTTCATTATTAATATTAATAAAAGTTAAATGATTGTGACATTACATGAAATAAATGAATCAGTAAAATACTGTATATCAATAAAATTTCATAATATGTAAAACACACTCTCTAAACCCCCCTTTGATATGTATTTTCACCTTTGTTGGGGTGTTTAATATATTAATAATATAAATTGTGGAGAAAATTGATGACAGAGGATAGATGGAGGAGCCTGGATTCTGACCACCTCTTGATAAAAAATTGTCTTTCAGAAAACAATAAATGCTGTCAAATCCAGACATATTTATATATGGCAAATTTTACTAAAAATAGCCGAACAGCCGAAACGTCCCTAATAAAGAGTGTTCGTTACTGAATAGAGGCTCTATTATTTGGCTGCATCCTCTTTCCATTAAACACTAAAAATATTACAAATGTGGATTTTATAGCTGGATAATCGTTGATAGGTAAATAAAAGAAGAGCAGCTAAAATTATTTCATTTATTGACCCACTAGGCTGACGTTTCGGTCTTGGTCAAGACCATCTTCAGAGCTATAACAACATGAAGTATATTTTTAAAAAATATTATTTGTGAAATTTTACAATTTACAACATTATATAACTTGGCATAATACAGAGATATTATAATTACCTTGCAGGTTGTCAATATAGGCATACAAACACTAACACAATCATATATTCTATGAACATTCGGTTAGAGATATTTTGAAAATTAATATGTAGAATGATTGAGTTATAATATAAAAAAAATACATATATTAATAACATAAGCCAATTGGTTGAGTACAGGCAGTGGACAAGAAGGTAGGCATCCCATGGTTATAGCTTTCCCCCACTCCAAAGTGAGTGACGTAGTAGAGAGAGGAGACCGGTGCGCAGCTCACCGCTTTAAGATATTCCTATATAGAAATATGGTGGGATCTATATCTTGCTTAAAATTGACTGTATTATTTAAATAAATATATATTGCCTCTAGAGTCAACCTCTTGTAGTAATTGTCCTCGAAACCTAAGATTTTCACGTCTTCAAAGTTGAAATGATGGTTATTATTAATATAGCCCAAGAGCCAGCGACGGCCAGACCTTCGTTATTTTATAAAAGCTGAAAGTTTTTCTATGTATGCCCCCAATACAGGTAAGAATAATCCCCAACTATGAAACTTGGGTCGTGGTGGTTTTGGCAGATAACAGATAGTAACGGTGTAGAAATTTGTATCTCAAATTCGTTATAGTATAAAGCTCAGTTTTTATATATTTTATTCCCAATAATGTTAGAAGTCGAGTTGTCCATTGCCAGACACTTAGTACAGTTCCATCCCCTTGCCAGACACCCTTAAACTACAAGAAATTGTAATTATACTTTCGTTATAGTATAAAAGCTGAATTTTATATATGTTATTTGAGGAACTATCAAATGATGTTTCCTCAGTAGCCAGACAGTTTAGATGGTTCTTTCATCTTGCCAGACACATTAAAGTCTGCCGTATATATATGTAAGAGGGGAGCGAGTGAAACAGTCCTTTCGGTCTATTGCGATCTTTTATTTACCCCATATGGATCTGTTGTTTACCCCATATTGTGTTTTGAAATATTACACGTAAAGCAAACGTTATTCATTTGCAGGGATGGGCGTTAATCAGTTACATGTATTTGAAATACAAGATACCAAATACAATATTAATTGGTATTTTGTATCTCGTTACAGCATAGGCAAAATAATTGCTATCTTGTATTTCGTTACATTTTTTAGTAATTGGTATCTGAAATTCGAGATACCAAATACTTTTTTTTTTAATTTGCCGCAGTATAAGAATCTTGCAGAGGGAGCTGAAATCGTTTTAATTTATTTAATATTACTGTATGTATGTAATCGTCGTGTGGGTTCTCTGCTCTGAATCTTAGTAAAAACCAGTAAAGAGAAGTCAATCAAAACGCCAAATTTTCACTCTTCGTTAAAAAACTTTTTTGCTTTCTTCTTTCAACCAGCTCTGAACGACTAAATCTTTGTTCTTCTGCCCCAGTTGAAAGATTGTTTTCATTTGCGGGTTTATTCATTCTCCATCAAGGTCCAGATTATCCGACAAAACTTTTTGAAAACTTGGTTTTTTCAAACCTTTTCATATTTTTATAAATAAATTTTTTTAGTGTCATGAATAATTTTATTGTTTTCGATTTTCCAAAGGTATTCTCCAATCTAAGTTTAGCTGCCACTTTCCTAAACTAAATTTATTTAGGGTTCCAGATAGAGCCCTGCACGGGCCGATTTTTTTTGGCCGGTCCGTGTCCGTATTTTTTTTTGACTTCCCTCCCGTGCCCGGCCCGTAATTTTTTACCATTCTTCAGGCCCGCCCGGAATTTTTTCAAACCCGCCCATACCCGCCCGAGATTTAGTGAATGAATGAACGAATGTCTATTAAAATTAAATATACAAATTAAACACTAGGTTATTTGTTTCAAAGGTTTTATTAATTAAAAATTAACACTTAATACGTATTTCGACAATTTCTTGTCATCATCAGAATGATCTTCTGATGATGACAAGAAATTGTCGAAATACGTATTAAGTGTTAATTTTTAATTAATAAAACCTTTGAAACAAATAACCTAGTGTTTAATTTGTATATTTAATTTTAATTTACAAAATGTTTCAACGAGAACCAACGGTCGAAAGTTTAAATCTTATTAGAACGAATGTCTAATAATTTTTAAATAAAATTTCATTTGCATGCTCGTCCGCCCGAACCCGTTTATTTAGACTTGCTACCCTCCCGTATCCGCCCGTAATTTTTTCATGGCCTCCAAAGCCCGCGGGCCGGGCGGGTAACGGGTCTACGGGCCAACCCGTACCCGTGCAGGGCTCTAGTTCCAGAATTACCCCTGCAAAAAGTATTTTAAAATCAAGGAAAAATTTGTTTGTAATTGGTATTTTCAATGTATTTGAAATACGTAATTGGTATTTTGTATCTCGTTACACAAACCCGTGAATAATTGGTATCTTGTATTTCGTTACAAAAATCTGAAGTATTTGGTATTTTGTATCTCGTTACTCAAAATCGAGTAACTTGCCCATCCCTGTTCATTTGTGCAGTTTATGAATTAAATGTGATCTAGTAGTAAAGTGTTATCATGGGGGAAGTTTGGTTTGTAAAAAAAGTGATGGTAAAATAATATTATTTTCTGAGGAGACATTAATAAAATGTCAAACTGTTTTGAAAATCAGAAAAAAACATAACCTAAAATATAAAAACATTATTTTGCCTGATGAATATACAGACAATGGTTATCACTGTGAATGCTATAAAGCATTCACATGACTAATAAAAAAATATTTTACTGCCGAACCTTTAAGTTCTTTAACTTTAACGCAATCAAATTTAAATTCTGAAAACTAGCGTTGAGAAGTCGCTATAGACTTAGAATTGGGTATAGAAGACTTGCAGCCAAGGAATTAAATAAAAAACTTCTATTTAATTGTTAATCGTCGACATTTCTGTCTCAAATCACGATCTTCCTCAGGTTAATTAATCGTCTTGAGGAAGGTCGTAGTTTACGACCGAAACGTCGACGATTAACAATTAAATAAAGATTTTTATTTAATTCCTTGACTGCAAAGTCTCCTATACCCAATTAAATTCTAAATGAATAGTACTACAATCATATAGATACGTAGGCCTTATAGCTGGTAGTTCAATAAAGATAAGTGAAAAGGAGAAGAAGAAGAAAATTCGCAGCTAGTTGTGTTTCATTATTTTTATTCCCATTATGTTGACATTTCGATCCCGGTTGGGATCATCCTCAGAACTAATGTGCACAACAAGAGACAAATAGATTAGTATCGGGAAAAAACATGAACAGTTAGAAATTTTTTCATCTTAGAGTATAAGCATATATTCTAATCTGTTCATATTTTTTCCCGATACTAATCCATTTGTCTCTTGTTGTGCACATTAGTTCTGAGGATGATCCCAACCGGGATCGAAACGTCAACATAATGGGAATAAAAATAATGAAACACAACTAGCTGCGAATTTTCTTCTTCTACTCCTTTTCACCTATCTTTATAGTACTACAATCTACGACTTTTCAAAAAAAATCTGACATCTTTGAACCGAATGTTAATGACAATAGTGATGAAACTCAGGACGTAAAGATTCCGACCGAAAATGATGATAATATTAATGACTATCAGATCGTTTGTATCTTTTGTAATAAACAAAAGAAAAAACTACGATCTATAATGCTTCCACTTCATGAAGCTGATACAGATTTTTAATTTAATGTTTTATTGACATGAAAATTTTACTTAGTAATTTTTTGAAAATTTATTTTTTAGTCCTTAATAATGCTATATAATGAATTTTGATGATAAATCCAAAAAAACACTTCGCCACACAATACGTCTGGCAAGATGAAAGAACCATCTAAACTGTCTGGCTACTGAGGAAACATCATTTGATAGTTCCTCAAATAACATATATAAAATTCAGCTTTTATACTATAACGAAAGTATAATTACAATTTCTTGTAGTTGAAGGGTGTCTGGCAAGGGGATGGAACTGTACTAAGTGTCTGGCAATGGACAACTCGACTTCTAACATTATTGGGAATAAAATATATAAAAACTGAGCTTTATACTATAACGAATTTGAGATACAAATTTCTACACCGTTACTATCTGTTATCTGCCAAAACCACCACGACCCAAGTTTCATAGTTGGGGATTATTCTTACCTGTATTGGGGGCATACATAGAAAAACTTTCAGCTTTTATAAAATAACGAAGGTCTGGCCGTCGCTGGCTCTTGCTCTAATAGTATGATCGGCCAATTCAACACTGGTGTCACGGTTCTTGATGGTGCTTTTATGTTGAGACAACCGGCCATTTAGGTATTGCCGGGTCTGACCCACATAGCACAAGTCACAATCGTTGCATGACACTTTATAGACATCTCGAGTTCTTGAAGAGGGGGGTAGGATCCTTATTATTAAAGAGGAAGCTCAATGTGTTGATGGGCTTGAATGATATAATAATACTGTCACTCACGCGGCTTATTAGCTTTTTAATTCTTTCAGAAAGGCCCGGCGTGTAGGTAAGACTCATGTAAATTTTACTATTAACCATGGAATTGTTATCACCACCAATCGAACCATCAGGGATCACGGATATTGAATTAAGTGTGGGCTGTCTATTTTTAAAAAAATATAATTTAAATATTTTTTCGATAAAATATCTGGGATATTTATTAATGAACATGATTTTTTTAATTTCGTTAAAGCAATCCTGCTTATATTCAGGATTGGATAGCCTGTCAGCCCTCAAAATCATGTTGTAAACAAGATTTCTCTTGTGGATTAAAGGATGGTTAGAGTGGTAGTTCACAACACGGGTAGATTTGCACCTTTTTCTTATCCATTTGGTTTTTATGTTCTCTCCATCTCTTATTAGTCTCAAATCTAGGAACGATATTTCACCATCTTGTTCGATTTCTTTAGTAAATTTAATCTTTTCATTAAAATCGTTTAACACGTCGATAGTAGCTTGTATTTTATTTTCCGGGATGGCAGTGATTATATCGTCAATATATTTAAACAGAAAGGGTGGTTTATAGGGCAATTTAGAGAAAGTCCCCTCGAACAGAAAATCTATCACCAAATTAGCGATTACCGGCCCAAGACTAGAACCCATTGGAATCCCCCATTTTTGAGAATATATTTTGCCATCAAAGGTGAAATAGGCATTATCAAGAATCATCTTTAATATTATAAAAAATTCATCTTTATTCAAAAATGTGTGTGACCCAAACTCTTCCCATTTATTATAGATGATTTCATATGCTAAATTTAGATCTATATTAGTAAAAAGCGAGACAATATCATACGAAACCAATATTTCGGTCTGAGATAGTTTAATAGTGTTTATTTCTTTTTAAAATTGAAAAGAATCTTTTATATTGATTTTATTCAAGGGAATGAAGTTTAAAATTGTAGATATATATTTAGATATTTTATAAAAAGGGGAACCTATAGTTGAAACAATGGGTCTGATAGTATTATCTTTGTGAGTTTTAATAAGGCCGTGGAACTTAGGGGCTATACCATTACGAGTGATACAGTTTTTCAATAAGATAGCATCTCTATTAAGATCCGCTGGTAACAACACAAATATTTAACTAAATTCATTGAATCAAAAACTATCTGTCCACTAAAATCGAAATATAATTTAGGCTATTAAATGATTAAAGAGCCGGGGAGGAGCGGAGATGACTGTCACCACAATCGTTGCGGTTAAGCGATGTGAAGCGCGGCGAAAGCTCGGGATTGGGGACCCAGCTTTTAGCCGTCGATACTATGTATTTTAAATTTATTTCATAAAATTCTAAGTCCTAAATGGCCGCAGTAGGCGAAAAGAGTTGACTTATATTATTAGGAAAATTTTAATTATGGACCACATTGTATTAATTACCTATTAATTAAAAATATAATATATATATATTATATCTTTATATATATAATTCTTCTGTACGTGTGTATGTGACTGAACTCCTCCTAAACGACTGAACCAATTATGATGAAATTTTCTGTGTATGTTTGTGAGAGTCCCGGACAGGTTTTGTTTCACAAATAACAATAAGTTAATGAGTAATTAACCGATAAAATAAGAAAAAAATAAAAATTAGGAGAAATGGTTGCCATGGTAACAAAATATAAATATTTACCCATGTTTACGATTTTATTTATTTACATTTTGAATTCTAAAATATCGGCGTAAATTTTTTGTCTCGGTACCGGGAGAGTCCCGGAAATATATATAATTCACAAAAAATCTTAAGTTCATGAATAATTAACCGTTAAAATAATCTCTATATATATACAAATGAAAAGGGAAATTGTATGTACCGGTATGTATATAAGTAGGCGAGCAAGGGGGTCCAGGGGGCGCAGCCCCCTGGCTAGACGGAGCCCCGCCGAAGGCGGGGCTTTGCGTCTAGTAGTTATATAATTATATTAAATACTGTACAACTGTACAACGTTTCGACTGCTTATTGTGCAGCCGTTCTCAAGTACTGCGCACTTGTTCCGACTCAAGTGAACTAACCGCCATGTCCGTTACGGGCCTTTTTATATACAACGTCGTCTGCGCCATTTGCAGGCATTTCTGTGAAGTTAGATTCAAATTTTCCCGCCATTGAATCTAACTTCACAGGAATGCCTGCAGATGGCGCAGACGTCGTATATAAAAAGGCACGTAACGGACATGACGGTTCACTTGAGTCGGAGCAAGTGCGCAATACTTGAGAACGGCTGCAGAATAAGCAGTAGAAACGTTGTACAGTATTTATATTTTTAATAAATAATTAATACAAAAATGTGGTCTATAATTAAAAATTTGTCTAATAATAATAATTCAAACCACAAAAGCTTTAATAAACACATTCGTGAAGAGTATGGGCCCAGCACGCTTTCGCAAGAGTTAAATTAGTTTATTTAAAATTTAAAAAAAAATATATATATATCTTATATTTATATTTTTTTCCCTCCCTCTCTCTCTCTCTCCCCCCCCCCCCCCCCCCCCCCCCCCCCCCCCCCCTTCTTCTCCGCCCCTTTTCATTTTCGACCTATTTTAGTTAATTTTTTTTGGGGGCCGCGCTTTTTATCAATCCCTTTTCCTATTATGAAATAAAATAAACCCCCCCCCCGGGCGCGGGCCCCCCCCGCGTGTGGGATAAGAGGGGGTAGCCCCCCCCCCAAACCAAACCCCGAGGGCAGGCCTAATACTTATTTTATCATCTTTTTTTTTAATCTTTGGGACGTAAATGCCCTGAAACCTTCCTGGACATAGTAAAAAAAAATTTTAAAATTAGTCTAGCCTTTTCTATATATTTTTTAATAATAAAAGCTTTTTATGAATTTTTTTTTTTTTAATTATTCGAATATTATTTTTAAAGTTTCAATTTTAATGTAAGCCATTAGTTTATTTCATGACGTTATCGAGATTTGTAGAATTATTAATTAAAATTAATTAATCCTGCCAACACTTGGCTAACTTATCGCCTCCCACCCACACTCTTTCCTTAGAGATAGATTGAAACTGATAAAAGCGTACGGAAAAGATAAAAGATTATAGGCTACTTATTTTCGTTTTAGTTTGAGGTTATTTTAAACGAATTTCTCTTAAAAATTTAAATATTATTTATTTATTTACTTTCTGAGTTATTAATCCTCAAGTTACAATGTATGAGGAAGATATTAATGTCTATGGATTAGGCTTTTTAAGTTAAAATAATTCAAAGAGAGCGGGGTTCAATGAATAAGGTTTTGTCCATCCACGGTATTGTTTTTTTTTTAATTAAACTCAGTTATTTATTTTTTTAATATAGAAAAACTTTTCTCTCACTTCTTCTTTTTGTTTGTGCTAACCAATAGTTAAATAAAAAAAAATGTATACCTAATAGAACTTCAATTCTAAACGAAACGTAATTAGTTCTCAAGTAGTTTGTAAATTGTTTGAAATATTTTGTGACCACAAAAGTGTGAGTGAGAGAGAAAATTTCATTCACTTCACTACACTCTTCTATTGTATTATTATATTAAATAATAAAGCCTCTCTATCTAAATTCCCCTATATTCTATTCAAACACCAAATACCAATTAGAATTGAATTTTTTATTCGAAAACTAATTAGTAATTTCATCCAAAATCAATTATTTCATTAGTATAGAGAAAAGTTTATTCGGCTGCTGGTTTAATTAATTAAATCACTTCAGAATAATTTAATATTTCATATAGAAGGGATTTTTTGAATTATACTTTTGTTGTTTTGTTTTGTGTAGGCCTATATATATATATTTTTTTTTTTAATTTTTAATAAATTTTATTTAGTATAAGCAATGCTCAAAAATAAAACCTTACAATTAATATTTTTTACAGATATTAATTTATCCATTAAGATTTTGAAAATAAAATTGATACAAATAAAGTGATGAAAAATGTATGCATCACTCAACTAAGGTCATCAAGCACAAAAAATTGGACTAACATTAATAGTGACTGAATAATAGAGCTGGTGACAAGAAACCTGTGTGAGTAAATTAAATAGTATGCCTGATAAAGAACATCTCTAGTACTTTTTGGCTGTTTTATTAAAAAGCTTTTTTCATGCCTCAGAGGGTGACTTGACTATAAAATTTCAACCTGGTAGCCCATTTCCTTCATACTTAAAATTGTCCACACAGACAGAAACACAGACATACCGGTACAGTCCAATTTGAGGAACCCACTTTTTTGGACTCAGGGGACCTCAAAACATGTATTTCCATCAAAATCTCTACAGAATTTTTGGCATGATCGCAATACTTTCTCTCTATATATTACATATATAGGTAAGAGAAAGTGAAAATGTATTTTCTAACTATAATATTCTGTAGTCCTATAATTGGCAATCCTTTGTCCGTACTAAATATCTCAGAAACTATGAGATATAGAGGCTTTCTTTTTTTTTATTTTGTAAAACATTTTTCAAAGGAGCAGAAGAATTTAGTTTCCTTCCGCAAATCCCAGAGGTACCCCCCATTATATGGGGTTATCTAAATTCGGTTGACCAAATTAACTCAGAAACTATAAGAGCTAGAGCAATAAAAAAGTTTTTTTTTTGTATTTATATGGACTGGGAAGGTGATTGGGACCTTGAAAGTAGACATTCAGTGATTAAGGGGGTCACAGGAGGTGGAGCCTCATGCTTATGCGCCCGACGCAGTCTGGCTTACCATCTAGTGGAAATAATAAAAGTTTCACAGGGTAAGTCATTTTTAAACCTCTCGGTATTATTATATACACAGCCTTGGAAGTAATTTAGTACAGAACTGGGGTGTTAGCAGAAAAATATGCCAACATCTGACACCGAGAAAAGAGGGTTTTATAGTTTTTGTAGTTAAAATACTATATTTTATGAATGATTTTATTTTATGCCGACATCGACACCAGCAAAGCGAAATTGCCGACATCGACAGTCCAGTTCTGATTTCATATTCATGTATCAATTTCTCAATTCTTTTTTCTTGATTCGTCGATATTTCTGAAAAAGTTATTCTGTCCGATATGAGCCTAGAATAGGCTAAAGTAGTGTAAAATCAAAAAAAAAAAAAAAAAAGATTATAGTGTAGGCGAAACGTAAAATGACGAAAAACAAGGCAGACAATGGGTAATTAACATATATTTAATCTGTAACAGGGGGATGTATGGCTGGAGCGTAGATGTTGAGGAAGAGAAAAAAAAAAACAAGAAAATGCGGCCTATGTAGTTCCTTTATTGATTCAGCCTACGGCTAACGTTTCGGTCCTAAGTTTGGACCAGCATCAGAGCTGGGGCAGTGTCAAAAAGCATATAGGGCCTATAGGCCCTACTTTCCTCGAGACGGAAGGGTTTCATGTGCAAGAATGAGTTTTATGCACTTTTAATAATAAAAAATCCTATTATTGTTTGAAATTGAAATGCCATTCTCGTTATATGTGAGAGGATCGAGTCGTCTTTCGAAATTGAATTCAATTCAATTTCAATAATAGCATTTTTTGTTATTAAAAATGTATGACTCATTCTTACCCTCCTGCCTCGGGGAAAGTATACTGGATATATGCTTTTTTGGCAAAGCCCCACCTCTCATGATAGCCCAAACTTAGAACGAAATATTAGCCATGGGCTGAATCTCAATAAAGAAACTACATTGGCTGCATTTTCTTCTTTTTTTTTCTTTCTCCAGGGAGTAGGCCTCTGTGAAATTAAACTCAAGAGTAGTGGAACAATTTTGTCAATTGGATTGACTGATTCTTATATAAAAAAGCTCTTAGTATTGCTTGGGATATATGTACAAGCATTTTATGTATATTAATACCCACAAATTAACAACTTTACATTTGGCTCAATGCATTGGTATTTGAGTGCATACTCTTGAAAATGGACTGAGGATGGCGATATTTAATTATAGCTGAAACTGTATCCCGCTCTCTTACCAATAGTCAAAATATTTAATCCTAATTTAAAAAAAAAAAATATATTAATTTTTATTTTTAATTAACACTTTTAAACTTAAATTCTTTGTCCAGCAAATATTAATAGAATTTTAAACGTGTTATATGTTAAAAAATTTTTGAAATTAATAAATAGAGGTATTTATAAAGAAAATCATTATTTTTTTGAAAAAACTATTTAATATAAAATTTGTAGGCCTATCTTTTAAATTTATTTGTAATTAAAATTTTTTTCTGTAAAGAATGGATTCTTTGCTCCTATTAATTTTTTTTTTTTTATAGATTTATAGATCAAAGACCAAGAAATTTTTTTCTCGTTTCTCAATTTCTTTTTGTTTAAAAAATGAATACATTTTTTTTTTTTTTTTTTTTTTTTTTTGAGAAAATGCAATCTTCTCTTAGAAAAAAAAATCAAAATACTATTCACAATGGATGGACTTTATATAGCAGATAAGATTCATCTAAATGCTAAAAGCTATAAAGATTGCAAAAGCTTTTGAAAGACGAATAGCCGAAGTCAGAATTTATCACATATCAAAGATTGACTCGCCAGAAGAGAATATAGGAAAAATAATGTTTACTAAATTAGGTTAAATAAACTGATGTGTTGTATAGCCGAATAAATAATAATAAAAAGTACTCTATTTAAAAAAAAATCCTTAGAAATAGTAGTACAGGAGAATAAAAAGAGAGATCAGCTAAATATATTTTCGTTTATTTTTCCCGCAATGCTGACGTTTCTGTCCTGTTTGGGACAATCTTCAGAGCATTAGGGCTGTCATTTTCAATTTCAATTTTAAAATTTCACCTATATTGATACCGTTGGTCTATTTTATAAATATACATATTCTACATATACTCCTACTACATCAATTAACTAGCTATAAAAAACTTCCCATACTAAATAAGTAGGTAAGTAGGAATAAAGGTGGACAGTCATTATTATTCTGTTTTTATTTTATCCCTATTTTTTCTTTCATTGAGATTTATGGCGGATCTGGTTCTAATTCCCCGAATTAAACAAGTAGAAAAAAAAGTACTTTGATCATAATATTTTTAATTTTTCCACGAAATATCTTAATAGTTTTTTAAACGAGTTGGAAAATGACTGAACACTCGAAAAGTTTTTATTTAATCATTTGTCTGTCTCACCACTTGAATATGTGAGTTAAGTTCAAAGATATTTAATTAATAATTTAAGTACAGTACTGTAGGTCTATATCGTCTTTAAACAAAATCATTCGAGGGAATTAAGGGAAAGAGGTTTTTTTTTTTTTTTTTTTTTTTTTTTTTAATAAATTAAATTTATTAAAATTATTTTTCTTTAAGGTCTTCGCTTGGAAAGGGAAGTGAATTCCTGACCCTAGATCAAAAGGAGAGTTTTCTATCCCTGTGCTCAGAAGATTCCGTCCCCATTTTTCTAAATTAAGAAAATTTTCACTCTTTGGTAAGCAAATTCCTGACCCCTTTTTTATAGTGGCGGATTAATGAAATTTTGTCGGGGAGGGGGCGGTTTTTTTTCTTCTTTTATTTAAGGACTTTGTGGGCATCTATGGCCATTTAGACCCCTTTCCTATTTATTTAAATTGATTGGTAACAAATTCAATTGAAATTAAAGCCCGGAAATCACAATTTTTTTTCTCGATCCGATAACATTTTTCTACGATCCGGTGCTGGGTCGTGGCCCACATTTTGGGAAACACTGGTATAAACTAAATTCAATTTTTATAACCGATCCAGGGCATCCAAAGATTATTCCCTAAGATTAAGAAAGCAAAATCTCTATTTTCATTAATATAGGTTATAAAATAACATTTTAATTAAAAGAATGGCGAATGCAGTTCAAAAAGTGGTTGTGACAATCACTAACGTTGGAGGGGATCTCAATAATTTTCACTTTACAATGAATTATGATATTTAAAGTCTCTATCGATATTAAAGAAAAGGTAAAGGCCTATTTTAGATTTAATAATAAAAAAGGCCTTTGGAATTAGTTCCCTTTTTCCGATCATCCAATTGTTTTTTTCCTTTTTTTTTTTTTTTTTTATTTAATTTTTTCTCTCTGAAATTAGAATTAAAAAATAACAAAAGAGAATAAGAAAAATAAAAAAGCCAGAATCGATTTAAAAAAGACGGAAGGCAATTTTGTCTGAACAAATAAAAGTAAAAGCAATTCATATACGAATGTAGAATACTAGATCTGTGTAAAAGAACCCAAATGACATTTTTCTAAAAAACATTCTAAAGCAATAGAACAGAAGATATACGACAGCGAAGAAGGAAAAGGAAATAAAACCAGGTCATATTTTAAAAGGAAACATATTAGTGAATGTGGTAGAATAATTTTATTCAAATCTTACAAGTAAATGTAAGAGAAAAAAAAATTTCAAAGAGAGAAAGGGGATAATATTCAATGATAAGAATTATTATATGACATGAGTTGTAAGATGTTTTTATATTTTTTTCCCTGAACGTCTTTTATTAAAAAAATACTAGTTGCTAAGGCTTCTCGCTTACTGCCCCTACTTTCTCTATTTTGGCCTCAGCATAAATAAAAAATCTATCTATCTTTCTATTTTGAATACAAAAGAGTAAAAATATGGTGTAACTGCTCCCACAGCACACAACTTTCTCTTATATTCGTTAATTAAAAGTCAAAACAGATTTTTGTGTCGACACCACGTTACTTTGGGTTTAGTTTATTTGGTCCTGAACTAGGAAGGAGCGTTTTGACACCTCAGCACTTCCTCCATTCCTACTTGTGGTTTCAACAGAAGAGTTTTACTTTAACACTGATGTAGTGGCATTAGGCGGAAAAAAATATATTGTGTGTGTAGTCGCACAAAATTTTCCTACCAAGTACAAGAGTAAAGTGTGCTTCAAACAATTTTGAGGGCAAAATGAGAATATACAATTTAAAGAACATCTAAAAAATAATTGATTTACGAATTTTAATCAAAATTGTTGAAGCGAATTTTAAGAAAATCAGAAAAAAAAACTAAAAAAGAATATGAGTACTAGTACTCTTTGGCCAATTTTGTTCAAAAGGTTTGTGTCACGTCCCAGGGGGTTACCGATTTTAAATAAAAAATTTCAACCTCCTAGCTCTTTTCCTTCTTGAGATATTTTGTTCACCGACAGAGAGAGACCATATCGCGAAAACCACTCTTTTGAATTAAGGGGACCGGACCTCAAAAAGTGTATACCCATCAAAATCTCGACATAAAATTTTTGTCATGAATCCAATACTTTTCTCTATATATGGTATATAACATAGGTAAGAGAAAGTAAAAAAGAAGTTTTTGTTATTAATATATTCATTTAGTTAAGAGAAAGTAAAAATTTTGCTATTTCTATAGGACAACGAACTACAGAGATCAGGTAGGTAGTCTTAATGTTGTGAAAAGGGATAGGAAGGACTCCATAAGGCCTATGGAACTAAAAGTTAAGCAGGACTAAGTTTGCTGCTAATTATTTAACTAAAGAAAATTAAATTAGGTGCATCTTATTAATTTCTCTGCAAAATAATAATAAAGCAAGGGCCCCTTTTATAAATCTACGGTCTTTTACTTTCTCGTACCCTATATATGAAATATATAGAGAGAGAAAGTATTGTTTAGTTGTGATTTCACATTTTGTTATTGACCTTGTAGCTCATTTCCTTCAAATTTTATCTTGGTCCCAAACAGAGAGACCATTTTGCGGGACGCACTTTTTCTGGGGACCACAAAATGTGTATATGCATCAAAATCTTGACAACGTATTTTTGACATGAATACTTTCTCTCTATAGGCCTATATACTAGCATATAGCCTGTAAGTAGGGTTACCAAGATTTTTTGAGGACAGACAACCTTTTTACTTTCTCTTACCCTATATGGACCCTGTTATGCAATGGTGTGTCAAAGACCAAAAAATTCAAAATTGAGTTAAGCACGGAATATTGTTGCAAATGCTTTAATTAATAGTATTTTTTATGAAATATGTCCTTAAAAAAATTTATAGTTACTTGCACAATTGACAAGAAAAATTATATATAATCCAATGAAAACAAAAAACTTTAATGTTGAGTAGTGAGGGTATCCAGGCAGCCAGAAAAACAATAAAGAAAATTAAATTTGTCTTTATTTATTTCATATATTTTTGTCTACGTTTCGGCCGATATTCCGGCCTTCATCAGACAAATGTTATTTGCCTCGAGCTTATACAGGCCCTTGGCAACTCCTGACAATGTGTTTGAATGTTCATTCAAACACATTGTCAGGAGTTGCCAAGGGCCTGAATAAGCTCGAGG
Organism: Euborellia annulipes; assembly: GCA_023213315.1. NCBI lineage: Eukaryota > Metazoa > Arthropoda > Insecta > Dermaptera > Anisolabididae > Euborellia > Euborellia annulipes. The sequence continues at coordinate 2,173 of JAKCPI010024352.1, read as the reverse complement.
CAAATAACATTTGTCCTGATGAAGGCCGGAATATCGGCCGAAACGTAGACAAAAATATATGAAATAAATTTTTTTTTTTTTTTAAACATTCGCACTTTTTTCCATTCACACTCACACTCGCACACACATTCACACTGTCTTTTCGGCAACTCAGGCCATATAAGACATTTACGATAACCGTTATGAATATATATTATATAGGGTCCAGGCATTCTTATTTATATGAAATAAATAAAGACAAATTTAATTTTCTTTATTGTTTTTCTGGCTGCCTGGATACCCTCACTACTCAATATATATTCAGCCACTCCTCCTGGAATTAACCATTACTTTAATGTTGATTTTCTCAAAATTCGATGTTTGGTCTTTGACACACCATTGCATAACAGGGTCGATGTATGAAATATATAGAGAGAGAAAGTATTTTTTTAGTAGTTTTTCACCGATTGACTCAAATCAGTCCATTTTTTTCTACTAACTGTAAGTCCATTCCATTCGACCAGTTTTTTTAGTCAATTGTCCCCACTTTTTGGCCACGTTTTCGGTTGATCTTAGTTAAATCCGGACGAAAAACCGGACACTTGCTCGAAATCTGGACGAAAAACCGGACACGTGCTCGAAATCCGGACGAAAAACCGGACACGTGCTCGAAATCCGGACGTGTGGTAACCCACCTATAGGTATGAGAATGTAAAAATAGAGGTTAAAAAAAAAATCTGGTGTGACTGGCGCACAGCACACAACTTTCTCTTACCTTCGGTAATCGAAAGTTGTGTTCTGTGCTTGTCACACCAGATTTTTTGTGTCGACATGTATTTAGTTACCGACAGTATGGTACATTCGATTTTCAAGATGTAAAATTTATAAGTATGGCAAAATATTTATATTTTGTTACCATGGCAACCATTTCTCCTATCTTTTCTATGGAGTACAAGAGTAAAGTGGTCTTCAGAAGATTTCAATCACAAAATGAGAATATACATTTTATTGAGAATCTAAAAAATAATTGATTTTTGAATTTTAAAAAAAATCGTTGGAGCAAATTTTGAGAAAATCGAAAAAAAACTGAAAAAGTGCATCAGTAAAGTACTAGTACTCTTTGGTCGATTTTGTTCAAAAGCTTCGTGTCACGTCCCATGGGGTGCCTAACTTAAATATAAAACTTCAACCTCCTAGCTCTTTTCGTTCTTGAGATATTTTGTTCACAGACACACAGACAGACCATGTCGCGAAAACCACTTTTTTGGATTCAGGGGACCTCAAAACGTAAAGATCCTTCAAAATCTCGACATCGAATTTTTGACATGAATCCAATACTTTCTCTCTCTATATATTAACATATATATAGAGGTAAGAGAAAGTAAAAATTAAAAAATTAATGGGATTTTCAAAGGGTGCCACTTTTTGTGAACTATTATTAGATAAAAATTAATAATGTATAAATTCATTCAGTAATATTGTATGCGATGTTTGTGCTTAGTTTATAAATAAGACAGGACTATGCAAGCTTATTAATTAGATATATAGCGTTGATGGCTAATGGTCTCTTAAGTAATTGATTAAGTCAACCTGCTATTTTGAGATTATAAACTATTAGATGGATAGAGAAATTCAAAACAAATATAATTTGAATTTTTAATCAAAAATCTGGTGTGACTGGTCGCACCAAATTTTTGCTGTTGACATAGATTCGAATTTAAAGGTGGCCCTCGGGGCTTGGTGTAGAGGTTAGCGTGCAAACCTCGTATACCAAACGTCGCGGGTTCAGACCCCAGGCAGTCCGATGATTTTATTTAAGCCATTTGGATACCATTTAAAGGGCATCTAAAAAATAATTGATCTTTGAATTTCAATCAAAATCGTTGGAGCGAATTTTGAGAAAGTCGAAAAAAAAACAAAAACTATTGCAATACATCAGTAAACTCTTTGGCCGATTTTGATTAAAAGCTTATTTCCTCGGTCCCGGGAAATGTTTAACTTAAATATAAAATTTCTACTTCCTAGTTATTTTCGTTCTTGAGAAATTTTGTTCAAAGACACACACACACACAGAGAGAGAGAGAGAGAGACAGCCAGAAACACACAGGCAGACCAAGTTAAGGGTATAATAATATATAGAGAGAAAGTATTGGTTTCATGTCAAAAATTCGATGTAGAAACTTTGATGGATATA